>JABUQX010040743.1:75000-103051 GCA_015478945.1 Trachelipus rathkii
TATTTCGTCGCCTATTTTTAATTCTTCAATTTTTGTTTTTTGTTTATTTTGACGGTTTAAAATGTCGTTAATAATGCCCCATTGCGAACGTGGGTTGGATTGAGTCTGGTTGAACTTATCAGCAAAGAAACTAGCTTTGGATTTCCTTATTAGTTTTTTAAGTGTAGAGGAATATTCTGTGTAGATATGCATCGGTATAGTCCCCAATTTAGCGCTTTTATGTAGATTGTGTTTTTGTCTAATTGAGGTTAGTAAAGCTTTTGTCAACCACTTATTCATTAACCTTTTTTCTGAGATTGTTTTGTGTTTTATGGGAAAGTTTTTATCATACGTGTCGTAGATGAACTAAATTTTGTTTTTCATCTAATGAAAATTACTCGTTGGACAAAGGAGAAGTCTATATTTTGTAGCTTGAAATGTTAGTTTACGGTACTACTGATGTCTTCTGTTCTTCTGTATTTACTAGAGAACAGTGAAGATTCAAAATGTAGGATGCAGGTGTAGTGGTGAGAGGTCAGTTTGTAGTCGGATTTTGTTGTCCCACGATTATTTGACCATATATGGTCAATGATAGTGGAGTTATTGTGTTCATTTGGCCGTGAAATTTTTGTAATAATAATAATAATAATAATAATAATAATAATAATAATAATAATAATAATAATATATAATAATAATAATAATAATAATAATAATAATAATAATAATAATAATAATAATAATAATAATAATAATAATAATAATAATAATAATAATAATGAAGTGGAAAGGGAGACCCTTTAAGACCGAAGTCTTAAATATGAAAGAACGCCTCCTGCATATATTTACATTTTCCTTTTTTGAGGGAAGAAGATTTATTGATGAAACATAAGTCCATTGTTAAAACATTTTCTCAACATTATTAATCACTTTCCAAATACACACACACATACATACACACACAAATATATATATATATATATATATATATATATATATATACCTGTATATATATATATATATATATATATATATATATATATATATATATATATATATATATATATAATATATATATATATATATATATATATATATATATATATTAAAGTGGGGGACTAACCATGGTCAACAGGAAAATGGTCGAGATGGCATCAAAAGATATTCCGTAAATCTGGTTATTTAAGGTTTCATTTAGTCAAACAAAACTGCTTCTAAAGCTGGCTAACCTAACCTAACCTAACTAACCTTAAACTAACCTAACTAACTATTAACCTAACCTAACACAAACTGTAACCTAACCTAACTAACCTAACCTAACTAACCTAACCTATTAACTAACATAACTTTGCTAGCTACTTCTTCTTTCTTCTTTAACTAACACAACCTAACCTAACTAACCTAATAACTAACCTAACTAACCTAACTTAACCTAACTAACCTAACCTAACAACTGGCCTAACCTAACCTAACTCTTCAACACAACCTAATAACCTATTTTCTTTATTAACTAAATCTGTTTGTTCCCTTGGTTACCTGCCGAAGGGTGAATTATGAGCATGTATCAGAAGACCCTAAACAAACGTTTATACGTCAAATAAGAGAATACAACTTTTTCTGTTGCTGTGATAATCTCAATAGATGGGGTTCAAATATTATAATTACCATCCTTTATGATACGTATAATAAACTCCCTATTCAAACAACTTCTAACGAGACCTTATACTGAGGATATTCAGTTGGCTTTGTTAACCTCAGTTGAACAAAAACATAAACTATTAAAAAAAAAAAAAGAAATGCTGACTGGTATTAACAGATATTTACAAAGAATACTCTTCAACTGTAAAGAAAAAAAATTATAAAAACTATAAAAAAACTAATCATCCGTTCCCTTTTCATTCAACATATATCCCAATATTTGAAACCAGTCAAATGTTCAATATTCACCATATGATATATATATATATATACCTACTATACCTATATATATATATACTATATATATACTATATATACTATATATATCTCTACCTATATATATATATTCTATATATATATATATCGTAAAGGTCGAATTGTGTTATTTACCATTTTCAATAAAACAAAAAAATATTTCACCTCAAAAACACCTTGACATTCGTTTTTAAGATTAAAATAAAATCAATTCCATTAAAAAGAATGAATCGATCAATTAAAAATAAAAATAAAAAATACTAAATATACATATGCGTGGTATTATTGCGCGTGGTGTTTTGGCAACATATAGGTATATTAACTCGCGTTCATGACAAAATAAAATATTGACAGTATCATGGAAACGAAAACCCATTCGATTTGCTTATAAACGCCTATATTTCTATGACGTCGGTCGTTTTTGGCAACTTTTACGTCAGTTGCCAATATCAATAAAAATAAATAAAAAAATAAGGATGAGAAAAGATGAGAAAAATTCCTTTTAAAAAGAATATATTAAGAAGTAATGGAATTTTAATTACAGTGTTATAATATATTTTTAGGTTATTAATATTAACATAAATATTAATTTTAAAAACGATTACTTTTACATTTTACATTTTACATTTTGATTACATTTCTATCATGAGTAAAAGACACATAATGAAATGATGCATGCTGTTTCAATGCACCTATCACTGCCACCTAGACACACACACACACTACATACACATATACACGCACCCCCCACACACTCTATGTATTATATATGTAATATGTATGTAATATATATAATAATATGTAACAATAATATATATATATATATATATATATATTATAAATATAATATATATATATTAATATGTAATAATAATAATATAATGTGAGATTATAATAATAATATGTAATAATAATATATCATATATATATATATAATAATATATATATATATAATATATATATATATATATATATATATATGATATATATATATATATATATATATATCTATAATATAATCATAATAATTTAATAGAATTAATAATATTAATATATATATAAAATATATATAGAAAAATATTATATATATAAATATATATATTTATATATATATATATATTTACATAAATATATATAATAATAATATATATAATTTATAATAATAATATATATATATAATATATAATATGTAATATATATATATATATTATGTGTGTGTAATGTGTAATATATATATATATAATATATATACTCTCATAATATATACCTGCACTACCTTTCTGCCTTACGCCTGCTGCAGAATTGCCATCTCAGTTCCAGTAATCAAAAAAATATCTAATTAACTAAGCTTTGTCAAAGGTAACAAAATATTCCAACCTTCTTCCTGTTCTGATTGTGTTTCCTTTAAGTATTCCTTCTTGTATTTCATTGTATTTTTGTGACCAAACAGTACAAAGCTTTGTCATACCATATATAATTTTGTTAGAAATTAAATTATAAACAAAATGAAGCAAACAGTAGATCTGTGCTGAACTCTTTTAAAATGATGGAACTTGTGGTAATACCGAGGAAAGACGGGTACAATCAGTACCAGCATTCTCTGATGATCGTTGATGAAGTGGTCAGCGATCGATGGTGATCAGGATCTCAAGTTGCTGTTTCATGTAAAAAAGTTACAAGAAAGTTCAAATCACCTTACGTGATTTGTTGATGAAAATAATAATCAAATGAATCTTACCTTTGAAATGATTTATCTTGGAATTGCGTACAATCAATTTTGAAGAAATGTTTCCTGCAAATATGTGGATAAACGAGCTCTGACCAATATTGTTTCCAAAGTACATGGCATATTAGTTTAAATCCTGCCAGATTTAAGTATCTGTACATTCTCCAGTATTGAGCTCTGATTTTTGACGGGTTCTCATTTGAAAATAACCCAAATTGTTTTTGAAGTTACTTCTAGCTCTTAATAACTAGTGCGGGAAAAGTCTCCTTCAGGCCAAGAGGGTATTATATTGTTGAGGCAGCACGAAACATTTGTCAGGAGTGAAAAAGACTCAAAAAAGATAGATTCCGTCATGAAAAACTTGGCACCATGCCAGGCATTTCCGTTGGAGCAGTTTTATACTGCTATAGAATAGCTACTTTTCGGAGATGGCTACACAAGCAGGGAAAACCTAAATTAGTTTTAACTATGTAAATAATGTCAGGTCAGATTTCGACGCGCAATGATTGCGAGCTCTAGGCTAAATTTAGCAAGAGTGTTTGAGGTAAAATCCGTTTAATTGCACAATGTGGAAAAAAATTTACAAATATTAAACGTCAAAAGTAGGAATCATGTTCACGGTTACTTTACATGTTCATATGCTTAATAGCTAGGAAATAAGAATTCGATAAAATATTCATGTTTGATCGGTTCAGATAATAATTTGGGCTTCTAGGCTAATTTAGGCAGTGTGTTTGAGGTATCTCCTTTGCACAACCGTCAAAAATTTAAACAATTTCATAGTAGTGATAAAGCGTATCAAGCTATATTTATTACGAAATTTGATAACGTCCTAAGAAATTCGGTAAACTTATTTTTTAAATTAACTGATAGCATCGGTAGAATAAAAGTTAATTTGGGGCTCCTAGGTCATTTTAGGCAGAGTGTTTTATGGTACCTCCTTTGCACAACCGATGAAAATTTACAAATTGATGTAGTGATAAGCGTAGTCAAGCTGTATTATATACTTCTACGTAAAATTTATTACAAAATCTACGTTTTTATAATCAGTATTTATTTTAGATCAGTTTGAGAAAATTAATTTGGGCTCCTAGGAATTTAGGCAGGTGTTTGAGGTATCTTCTTTTCACAACCGTAAAAAATTTACTCATTTGTGTAGTGATAAGCGTAGTCAGGCTTATTTATATTGTTTATATGTGTAATAAGGCAAGGAAAATCTAAATTCTGTTTTAAGGTATGTATTCATGTATAGATCGGGGATTTCAGAATAAATTATTTCGGCTAATAGGTAAGTATATAGCAGGTGTTTGAGGTATCTCTTTGCAATCAACCGTGAAAAAATTGTAACAATTTGATGTAGTGTATAGGCGTAGTCAAGCTTATTTATAGTTGTTATATGTTTAATCAGCAAGGAATTATATAATTTGTTTTACATATGCTTCATGTTAGATCGCGTTCATATAATAAATTTGGCGACTTCTAGTTAAATTTTAGGCAGCTGTTTTGAGGTACCTTCTTTGCCACAACCATGAAAAATTTACAATTTGATGTTTGATCAAAACAGTAGTCAAGCTTATTTATATTGTTTATATGTGTAAATAGCAAGGAAAATCTAAAATTGTTTTTGAATATGCTAATGTCATGTTAGAATCGGTTTCAGATAATAAATTTGGTTCCTAGGGTAAATTATAGGCAAGGTGTTTGACCCAGTATTATCCATATGAATCACAAACACTGAAACAATTTACAATCTTGAATGGTTTCACAATAGCTAGTCAAGCTTCTTTATATTGTAATATATGTGTAAAAGCAAGGAATTCTAAACATTGTTATTAATATTATATTTCATTTACTATATCGGTTTCAGATAATTATTTAGGCTCCAAGGTAAATAAGGCAGGTGTTTGAGGTAACTCCTTTGCAACAAAACCGTGAAAAATTTTACATATTCATTTAAGTAGCAATAAAAGCGTTGTTTCTTGCCTTGTTATTGTTATCAATGTGTAATATCAAGGAAATCCAATATTTTGTTATTAACATATGATATATGCATAGTATAGATCAAATTCAGAAAATAATATTGGCAGCTCCATAGGTCGATTTAGGGCAGGTGTTGGAGGTACCCTCCTGTTAAGCACAAACAAGTGAGAATAATTTATACACATCCTTAGATGCTGAGTATATAAAGCGCCTAGTCAAGCACTTATAAATTACCTATTTGTTCATATGTTCAATGAGCAAGGGAAATCTATAATTTGTTTAATAACTAGTCATCCTATGTCTAGATTCGAGAGTTCAGATATCAAATAAATTCATCCGGGTAGTGACTGTATGAGAATAAATTTTAGGCAGATTTTTAAACAGAGATATCTACCAACATTGCCACAACAGTGTTTAAGAAAATTTACAACTATTGATGTCGAGTTGATAAAGCGTTACGTCAAGCGTCTATTATATTGATATAATGTAAGTTGTAATAGGCAAGGAAATCTAAACTTGTTTTAATATGTATTCATGTTAAATCTGGAGTTTTCAGATAATAATTTGGGCTCTAAGTAGGGACCAGTGTTAGTTTGAGGTATCTCTTTGCCATAACCGCGTGAACAATTTATACAATTTGATGAAACCGTGATAATGCGTACAAGTATATTATATTGGTTATATGATGTAAATAGAAGGAAATACTAAATTTGTATTTAAAATATGTATTGCTCAATGATAGATCGGTTTCAGAAAATAATTTGGAGCCTTGTTAATTTAGGATATTGGATTTGAAGGTAATCTCCTTTGAACACAACCGTGAAAAAATTTACAATTGAATGTAGTGATAAAGCGTAATATATTTGTACTTTATACTTTATATTGGTATTCATATTGTGAATAGGCAAGGAAATCTAAATTTTGTTTTAATATGTATCATGTTGAAACGGTTTCAGATAATTAATATTTGGGCTCCTAGGTAATTTAGGCAGGTGTTTGAGGAATATTCTTTTGCAAACCAGTGAAAAATTTACAATTCTTGATGTAGTGAAAAGCGTAGTCAAGTGACTTTATTTATATTGGTGTATATGTGTAAATCAGCAAGAAATCTAAATTTAAATGTTTAGATAATGAAAATTATTCAATGTTAGATCGGTTTCCAGAGAATAATTAATTTGGCAGCTCACTAGATAACCTTTAAATGGCAGATGCCTTTTGAGGAAATATTCTCTCTCTGCACAACAGTAAACAAAACAAGTATTAACCAACTCCTTGACCCAAATGTAGTTATAAAGCGTAGTCAAGCTTTCCATTTATATCTTTTGTATAATCGTCACATCACCGAAAGAATCAAATATAAAAAGTTGTCAGGTTATTAATTTACTGTATTGCTTCTAAATAGAAAATCGAGTTTCAGATAATAATATTGGCAGAAAAGACTCCTAGTAAAATCATTAGCGCCAAGTTTTTAATGGGTAAGTCTCCTCATGAACACACCGTTGGAAAGATATACAAATATAAACAAGTGATAAAGTGTAGGCAAGTTTACTCATAATTAGCTATCAATAATAGAAAAATAGCAAGGAAATCTAAAATTTTTTTAATACTGTATCTCATGTATAGCATTCGGTTTCAGGATACAATAATATTGCGCTAAGCCTAGGTTCATATATAGGCAGGTTAGTTTGAAAGAAGGTACCTCCTTTGCCCACAACCGTGAAAAAATTTACAATTTGATTGTCATAAAACGTAGTAATTACCAAGTTTAATTTACATTTTGTAAGTATTTTTCAATGTTAATAGGCAAGAAATCTAGAATACTTGCCTCATTAAACTATCCTGTAATTTCATGTTAGAATCGGTTTTCAGATCCAATCAAAATGATGGGTCCTCAGTGAATTTCCTTAGGCGGTATATTAATATCAAAATCTAGTCTTTATCATCCTTAAGTAAAAAATTTACAATTTTGAAATGGGTAACCTTTTATCAACGAAGCTATATGTTAATTAAACGAAGGCTGTAATAAAGATTACTTGAATGCTCTACATTCTTTTCATATTCTATACCTTCATTACTGTAGTAAAAAGACTAATATGCAGTTGCAAATGACTAAAAAATTCAAATTGTTTGTCATTTCGAAAATATATTTTCTACGTATTTTTAAACTATGTTACTGAGGGATGGTAAAATACTATATTAGGGCGATGTTTAAAATTAAATAAAATACTACTAATACTAATAATAATAGTAACTAAAAATTTAAGGACCGAAATGTTTGAAAATATTTAAGAATTAGCGAATAACAGAACAAGGATGATCTATCAACTAAAGCATGTATATAATCAACGGATAACAAAGAATTTGAAAAGGATATTCTTCAGTTTAATAACAAACCTAAGCTAACCCGAGACACACTTAACCAAATCTTACGTTACTTAGGTCCTATTGGTGTGAAGCCCTAACTTATCCTTAAGCCTTTACAACATTTCACATTGGATGATGTGATTGCCATAACAAAATTATGTGAGAATAGAACATAATTATTTTAGTGTAAATAGTTCATACAACAAAATCAAATTAATGTTTGAAGCCATGTTTGATTTCAAGATTGTTTTACATTCAAAATACATTACTTTCTATTATCCTGATTATAAATAATATAGTATATAATTATATGACGATATAATATAAATATATTATTTATATCCTTTTATCTATATTGTATTATATATTATTTTATCATATAGTATTATATATATATAATATATGTAATATATATAATTAATTGCATGTTTGTGAGAGAGTGTGTGGTGAGTATACTGAGTATTTGTAAAAACACAAAGCCAAACATTTTTTAAAAAAGGTTCATTAGATGAAACATGTTATCTGCAAGGATGGTGAATGGCAAACATTCACATACTCTTATTTCAGATGTTGTTAATCTTAAAGCTATTTTTTAAGACTTAATCATTAGTTTATAACATTTTTTTCTATGGTTCAAGGAGCGATCACTCTACAAGGTACATATACATATTTAATATAATTATTTTCTCCGTTTTTCATTGCTAGTGGGGGGTAAAAAGCTGAAAACTGTAGGGGGAGACGGGGAAAATATCTCCACGGCGTAATTGTAATGTATAAATTGCCAAAAGTAAGAGAAAAAGAAAATAAAAGAAGAACTAAATTTTAAAAAAGTAGGAGGAAATTTTTGGAGAATCATTACTTTAGGAAGAAATACATTATCAGAGTTTCCTCGTACGCGAAGGCTGACTCGTGTACAAAAGGGTAGATTTGCGAGTGTGAGAGACACATATTCCGAAACTATTAGATCTAGTGTAGGGGATAACGTAACACGAGTTCATTCCAACAGCCAATTACACGGTCATCTCGATCAATGCACCTGGTGGTTTGGAATGTCCCTTGGATGGTTTCCCCAGTATAAACCCGGCTCATCATTGAACAAAAAGACACAACTTACCCTAACAATGTGACCATTACTCAAATCTGTATGGGGGCAGGGGTAGTAGTATACCTACTCCTATAATAAATACTATATTCAATTTACGTATCGATATAAACGAAGCATTTTTATAATAAAGTATTACATATTTACTTTTATATTGTATATATATATTTAAGTATATATGTGAAAATAACCTTAAATATTAATTGTTTATGTATTCGATTAAAAGAAGTTTCGAGAAACGCAGCTTCACTCTTGTTACATTTTGATGTTAAATTTTCTTTTTTTTATCTAACTTTAATTTTGCACTTAATATTTTATTCAATCGTCAAAGAATGTTCATCGATAACTGTGTTTGCTTCCTCCATGTGTAGATGTCAAATGGAAATATATTAAAGTTTCAATTTTGCATTTTAGAGAACAATCTCGGTCTATGAGAGAATAGATTTATTAACCAATTCAGATATTCGTCTTTCCCTTCAATCAACCTTTCAGACTTTCCTTCCTTCTTTCCTGAATCCCTTCTGGCTGGTGTTTCTCTTCTTCCTTCTGGTTTTAACCACGGATCCACTACTCCTGGGTGACTGGTCGAAGCATTAACATTATTATTGCGAAGGGCGCCTGAAACACACAACACAAATGACAATATATAAACCTCTACTTATAGCTGGACACTGCAAACCATATATATATAGTAATATAGGGTGATATTATAGTATATAAATATATTCATCCAGCTGTCCTGGTGCTCAACAGGATGCAATAGCGTAGTCTCTTTCTCGTTAAATCGTAATATTGTCCTTCACAGAAAGAACGAATCTCGAATCTCGGTCTGCGCTACCTGAGCTAGCGGACACCAAAACGAATTGCGGTCGTAGATAGATTTACTGTGAATTATTTAATTACCGGTAGACGGTCTAGTGAAATTGTTACTAATCTCATTATCCCAATATCCACCTAAAACACTCAACAAGGAAATAGAACCATTCCATTGTATAGCAACAAACAAACACCATCACTCTCTCTTCTCTCTCTCTCTCTCCTCTCTCTCGCTCTCTCTCTACCTCGTCTCTCTCCTCTCTCTCTTCTCCTCGTTCTCTCTCCTCATACGAGTATACGATAAGAAAGTTCAGAAAAAGAATCCATTTCACAAGCGAAACTACATCCTAGGTGATTAAAATTTCCAAATGCCTTGAGCTCAGAGGTGGCCTTGGCATGTAGCTCCTAGATGAATTTTTTGCAACTCTAATTCTCTTGGCTTGGAAACCGATACATAACAACAATTTCTCGGTACCTGACAGTGACGCCTACTGTGGAAGGTAAATGAACCCTTTAGAATTACAGGGATAAGGAAGGTTCGGAGCATACGCAACCCTCTAACTAACAACTAATCATGTAAATCACTCTCTCATCCATTATGAGTGTTCATATATAATATTTATATATTTATATATATAACTTATATAATAATACTACTTATAAATAGCCTAAACATAATATATATATTGTATATAAATAATACTTGTTATAATAATATAAATATAAGTTGCGGCTCGTGAACCCGCGAAAACATGGGAGACCCTTTCTAAAATCATATTATTTACCCCTTAATAACTTAAATGAAATAGTTATTATATATATATAATAGTAATTAATAAGCATGCATGTATAATCAGGTATATATTATATAGGTATATATTGAGTATATATAATTCCAGAGGCGACTCTTAGCATTCCGTTGCTACTCGTGCTTGCACGAGTTATTATTAATAGAACATGAACAAGACAGACATGTAGTTACTCATTGTGATAAAATTCCTTATTTTTTTTTTTGAAATAGGTCATCTGAAAGAAATCAAAAGTATGTTTAAGTACCCTCAATTACCAATGCACAAATGTCTAAACAAACAGTGTCAGGCATCATAGGCAATTGAATTTCTTGTTTTTTTAATCAATCTCACCTACATCCTGTAAGGTCGCGATTTACCGTCTCAAGAACATGCATGAGAGCAAGAGTCAATCAAGATGGTTATCAATACATATTCGTAAGAAGTGTGATGTTTTCTCCACGCTTGTTTATTATCGTGTCTAGAAATCTAATAAACACTCGCGTTGGTATCTATAAGGCAAAAAAAATAAAAACATCCTTATTCGGTTCTTAGATGCACGTCATTCGGGATAAAATAATTTCACATATATTTAAATTTTAATATCTCAAATTTTGAAAGGAAACAGCAATTCATATGAAACATAGAGTAGTCATAATATGGCTAATAAAGAGAACTGTTAGGGAATGGTGTACACTCAAATATCTTATACAAAAATATAGTTTGTGTGAATTATATTAAAATAAATAAATAATATAAATGATCTTTAATGAACTAGATGTTGAATAATAATGTGCTCTTTTCGGCTTCTAGGCTATGAGTATTGATATATAATTTTCACTGCCTCCGTAAAGTCCTTTAAACGAAGCACTTTCCTCCAAGGCCCCGATGTCCTGCATTTTCGTAGAGAAAATGTTTATGATTTTCTTTGATGTCAAGCAGGTGTGTAACATTTTTCTAAAGATTTAATTGATATTATTTAAATTTAATGTATGAACTTAAGAAACTAGCGCGGTAAATATGTTATATCGTGTTCATCTCATAATTATTTCGAAATTAAAGGCCTTGTGGATTTTTGTCCTCCTTTCTCCATTGAAATCATGAAGTGAAAACGCCAACGATTTATCAGTGGTTTACCATCAAAATACAACTAATTATTTAACCAAAAAACTATTAACTTAGTATATAACTCTCTCTCTCTCCTCTACTCTCTCTCCTTCCTCCTCTCTCTCCCCTAAACCTCTCTGCTCTCTTCTCTCTCTTCTCTCCGTCTCCTCTCTCTCTCTCTCTTTCTCTCTCTCTTCTCTAATACTCATATTATTTATATATATAGTATATAGATGCTTATATATATATAGTATGATAGATATAATATAGCTATATATATTAGTCTCTCTAATATATATATGGATATGTACTACCCTGTTTAAATATAAGTATTAATTATGGATATATAAAATCAGGGGCGCCTATACATAGGTAGGAGGGAGGTAAGCTCCTAGCGCAATATTTTTTAGTCTGTTTATTAAATATATAATAATTTTAAATGGTAAAGTAAATTTAAATTATTTATGACATTTTCTATTAATGAAAGTGTAAAAAAGAACCTGATTGATAATAATAAATTAAAGAAAATCAACCTTATATAAAGATAACATTATATATATAATTAAATTTCTTTGGAAATTTCCTTCCTACTCTGTTTCCTAAGAGTAAATTGGATAGCGGTGGGCGTACGGTAGATCTTCTATTTCATATAAAAAATATAGGAAAAGCCAAGCGTTCATACCTTGCTGGTTGAGTGCAAAAAATAAGCAATTTTTGCGTATTGAGTTACGAATACTTTCGCTCACCACGTGAATCTCGTTACGATTAATAATTTGGATAACGAAAACATTTTTGAATCTCTGCTCGTCTCCTCGCTCTCTCTTCTCCTCCTCTCTCTCTTCTCATCTCGTCTCTCTCTCCTCTCTCTTCTCTCTATCTCTATCTCTATATATCTAATCTATCTATCTATTCATCACTATATCTAGTTATCTATCCTAACTATCGGGTATCTATGCTATGCGTATCGTATCAAGTGTACTCGATATTTGGTCACTTATTGGTGAGCAGGATGAGGGGGTTGAGAGCATTAAAAGTTATTACCATATGATTTGCTGAGTAGTCTTTTGGGTAATAGAGGCAGTGAAGGTGTGTGCTTTATTGAATTTAAATAAATGCGTAAACCTATTATACTAGTGTTGTGTTACCTTATATAATTAATAATAATTATTTAAAAATTTCTGGTTAGGCCATATGTCACAGGCTTATGAGTCAATTATGCCCATATAAATACACATACATAAACATAGCTTTATTCAAAAGGACGTGAAAAATTAAATTTTTCCCTTCAAATAAATAAGGACGTATTGCAGTAAAACATTTTGTTGTTCTATGTAATATTAATATAGTAGGTTATATAATATATTACTTATATAGTATAAAATATAGTATATAGTAGATATATTATAATTTTAGGATATTGATATATTAATATATATTGGTGTATATATTATATTATATAAAACTTTTGCCACCATGTGTATCATCCAATACACACCCAACTATATATAAATATATATAATTTATATCATAATATATATTTATAATATACTTATATCTCCAATATTAATATATATTAATTTGTCTATAGTGTAGTGACTTGAATAGATAGTATAATATTAATTAGAATTATATTAATATATATTTAAGGTATATATATATATATATAATATATGATATATATTAAATAAAGCATACTTCTATAGTAATAATTATATATATATAATAATATTAGTCCATATATTATATATAAATAATGTTTATTTTATTTTTTATAAAAAAAATTTAAGATTTCGGGAACTTAGAGAGGAGGCTTGGTGGAAAAATCCTCAAAATATGAATGCAAAACAGAAGTTTTAGAAATTCATTTACTACCAAGATAAACACTACATTAAAATGTTTCGTTTTGAGCCACAAATCAGAAATTTCCTCCAGTCGCCAAGTCCTTTATGGAAAAATAGTGTATTCGCAGTGAGAAGATAACATTTTTAAGTAAAATATTAGCGTTCTTAGTATACATGTTAAAGAAATATACATTTTAATAGTAATAAATAGTAGAATTGAATTATTTTATAGTTACACGGTGTTATCAGATACATTAGAGGAGGCCCGGCCTCCCGTGCTTCCCCCGTAAAGCCGCCCGCACATTGGAATATGATATCTATTATAATGATAATAAATGAGTTTATTATATATAGATAAATATTATAGTATGATATGTATATATATATATATATACTATATAATTATTATATATTAATTTATTGTTTATTAAGTTATATTGTACATGAATTTTAAATAAAAATATTTGCTCAGAGTTAGATAAACTAAATGAAATTATAGTTTCTGGCCATATCAAATTACGAGAAGTGATAAGTAAATTACCTTCTGCACAAGCTAATAATAAACTTTTTTATTGAATATGCAAAATAAATCAACAATTTTAAAAAAATCAGAAGCTGATCTTTAAATGGTAAGTTATTTACGTCCTTATACTTCGGACATATTCAAGGAAAATTTTCTGGCATCGTTCCGTCACAATATATATATATATAATATATATATTTATAATTTAAATGTAGGAAGATATATAAATATATAACAAAAAATAAATTATGCAGAATAATTAAAAAATTTAAGTACTTTATACGTAGTTAATAACTGAAGCAATAATCAGTGTATTAACTTATTTATGAGTATATAAAATAATATTATTGTTAAATATTTAATAAAAAATTATACAAATTAATTAATATTTATACTATACGTATAGTATAAAGACACTAAAATATAAGATATATATAATAATATATATATAATTTTATATGTTTAATTATAATATATATATATATATTATAATTATCTTATATATATATCTATGATATATTATATTAAATCTATATATGAGTATATTATATATAAATATATTAAATTATATAAGATATTTAGATAGATTAATGGTTTATTACTATTATCGTAGGCAGTTTATTCGTACAGTATTCATATCCTATTCTCCCATTTTAAGCTAGCGTACTTTAGACCCCTTACAAAAGTGTCAATAGGTTGGTTATATCAGCACTTTTGTTCTTACACGCATCATGACAATTTACGCAATAATAATATCTTTCTCCTTAAAACAATAAAAAGATTGATTGAATCTGATACTCTGTCCAGAGAAATCGGCATATAGTCGCAGCCTCTTCTCCAAGTGCTGGTTTTTTCGAACTTGCCTCCAGACGTCTTCTTCGTTTAGTCGGAGGAAGAATTGTGTGATCGAAATTCATAGAGTCCGCAGACCATTTTCCTTGAAGTTTATCGCTCTTATGCCGGAGAGATTTCTGGAGGCGTATCCTGAAGTGAAGATTATCTTTCCTATTGCTTACACACTATTTTTTTCTCATTCAAATAGTTATCGTAAAAGGCGAGTTAATATATATTTTCACTTTGACTATGCTAAATTTTGCTCGCGGCCAATAATCTTAGCAAGAGTTACGAACCTAAACTTAAAATTTTTACAAAGTTAATAGGAGGTTGCATATTACTGTCGCGCTAAACACCATGAGAGTATGTTATTATTAACAAATTAGATAACAAAAATGCCAGTAGTGTTTACTTTACAAATGCCCAACATATATAGTTATGTCCGAAGACATAATGATAGACTATTGATTGAACATTTTATAGGGTATTGAATGCGTTATAGTAGGTAAGATTCCATTATTATGCGCATAACTGGTTACATCCGGAGATCTAAACAAGCCATAAATTAAGTACATAAAGAATACAAATTGAATGTATATATAACAGAAAATAAAAGGTGCATTTAAACACAAGCACATTTGGTTATATATCCGTTAGATATAAAACAAACATACAAACATTTAAATACAAAATATTTATACATCATTATGTATATGGAAAGCAATTAAAATATCACAAGTTAATTAAATTTGGCCATGATGTCTGATCGGAACCGGATTTGAATCCAGGGTGAAGTCTTAGGATAAGGCTGAGCAGTACTGTTTCTGATGTATCTATGACTTTGAATCTAATGCGTGCACGTAACTAGTTTATTCAATAGCTGTAGTTACGAGGAAACATTGCGCTGTCGAGTCATATGTACGAGACGAAGCTTCCCAGGTTGCCGTTGAACATGCTAGGATTTTTTTATCGTTCTCAAAAGTTTTGGTAAATTATTATTGAAGATAGGACTGGCAACCATTTTAGAATTTCGAAAAGGAATCAAAGTTCGTAGTGGAATCCAAAAATGAATTTTCTGCCCATAATCCAAACAACTTAAATGATGAAAGAAATCCATACCATACAAGGAAGTTACATATGTATAGGCGAAATTGCTTGAAATTTTGGTCCTTTAGTTTGAAAATTTCTTCACACATAAATAAGGGAGCGTGTCACAGAACCATTTAGATTCGAAAAGGGGATCAAAGTTCGATAGTGTATCCAAAAGAATTTTCTGCCCATAATACACAAAGCTTAATAATGATGAAAGAAATCGCATACCGTAAAGTGAAGTTAACATAATGTTATCAGGGAAGTTGCTTGAAATTTTGGTGTGTAATTTGAAAATTTCTTCATACATAAAAGTGAGAGGTCACAGAACCATTAAGAATTCAAAAAGGAATCAAAAGTTCGTAGTCGTCGTGGAATTCAAAAATGAGTTTCTGCCATAATCCAAACTTGAATGACGAGACAGAAATCCATGCCGAAAAGAAGTTTGGCTAAGTCTAGCGTAGTGTATCCGTCGAACTGGTGATAGTTGATGAAAAGATGAAGACCCATATCCAGAGATTAGAAATGAAAATTGAAGTCATAGTGATATCGGATCAATGTTTCGTCCTTGCTTGCGTATCTTTCTCCAAGGTTCTTTGATTGCACACTGTCAGTATTAGTTTAGTTTTATTCTTTTCTCCATTGTGTTTATTTAGAACGGTGTTCGATTGAACGTTTCTGCGTATTCATACTCGGGCTTCCACCAATCTATATAGGGATATGGGCTTAGCTAATAGTTGGATAGGCTACTTTTCATGAGCTCAAGCACCCCTTATATAAGAGGATTATGGGTAATCTAAAAATTCATATTTGAGATTAGATGTCTTTATTCAACATAAAGTTAACTTTACTCCCGCAAAATTGGGGAAACAAATATTAAAGTAACAAAAACCCTATCCGTGATGATACTCTTTTAGGCGGAATGCATAGTCGCAGCCTTTTTCCAGTGCGTTTTTCGAACTTTGCCTCAGACTTCTTCGTTTCAGCGCGCGACAAATTTGTGATCGAAAGTTCATAGTCGCCAGCCTTTTTCCTATGAAGTTTACGCCTTGCCGCGAGGATCTGGACGAGACGTATCTTGAGTGGAAAGATTTTCTTCTGTCATCTTATAATTTGTTGACTGAAGAGTATCTTAAAAGGACGAGTTTATTATATATTTCACTTTGACTTATTGCTAAAATTTTGCTCGCGCAAAGCTTAGCATAAGTACTTAACTGTCGACTTAAGAAGTTTATCAAAATCAAATAGAGAGTATGCGAGCATTAACCAACAAGTAATTTGAGGATATATAATAACTATATACTGTATGTGATGTGATAATAGTGGTTATATAATATAGTATATATATATATATTATTAATATATACTATTAATTGTATATTAATTATATATATTAATATTATATATTTTAATTATATTAATTTAATATATATTATTTAAATATATATGATAATAAATAATATATTAATAATATATACTATATATATATTTATATATATTATAATTATATATTAGCTTACTTTACTTCTTACTTCTATCTATCCCATGAAGGATATTTTCATCCTGTCAGTTGCGCGAGGATCTTCCTCCTGAAATCTCTCTCTCCTGGGACCACCTCCTCTTCTCTAATCAACCATCTATTGATCTCGCAAGCTTGTGCATCTCTTTTAAAGAATCCATTCATCCATTCGTTTCTCAGCTCCAATCTTTTCTTCGGGTTTCTACCTCTCGCTTACTTCCCTGCCGGTGTCCATTTCCCATTTCTTTCGTGCATTCTATCAGCTGCATTCCTTTCCAGATGTCCCCACCATCTCAGTACTTTCCACAATCCATCTTCGAGTTATAACCCTACATTCCACTCCTACAGTTAATATTCTCTGGAATTAACATTCCGTTCGTTTTCTGTCTCTTCTGCTTCTTTCAGTCATTGTGCCATTATTTTCAGAGCCCTCATTTCGTGCCGCTTGTAGTTCGTACTTCTCCTCCCTCCTTCAGTATGGTCCACGTCTTCAAGCTCCATTTACAGCCAGATATCGGAGTCACTTACTTTCGAAGATTACCATGTTTTAACCTCCATTCCACACATTTCCGTCTATCATCAATGGGTTACAGATGCTCTTCATATGCTTTCAATTTTTTCCCTTTCTTCTTAAGTGCATCTCTCCTCCACATCTCCTCACCTTCCCTGTTAATAAATCATCACCTAAGATAGACGCTGAATCCGCCGCTGTCAACCTCCTCTTTCCTCCCACCATTCATTGCCTCACTGCGCTTCATACGTTTATCCTTCCAGTTTATCCAATAATATTTCCTACTGTCTTCTTGTATCATGACCATCTTCATCCCATGCCTCATCCAACTCCTCCGCAAACAAACCCTACATGACCTACCTCGTATCTCTCCTTCCTCCTCACATATTCCAACATGTCAGTAGGTCGTCCGCATAAGACTATCGATATCTCTTCGTATCAAAACTCGCTATCTCTCCTTCACTTTACATTACCATTGTTCAATATATATTAATATGATACAAATAGGCGATAATACACTCCCTTGTTTAACTTCTGTTGTTCTTACTTCAAACCAGATATCGTTTTCACACTCCGTTTTGATGTTACAACTACATTTTCGTACTTACATCATTATTTGCATTTCTTTCAGGTTACCCTCACTCGCATATTTCTCTTCAGTACATCTATACATAGTTCATTTCCCCTTGGGACGAATCATAAGTCCTTCTTGCAGATCATATAACGCAACTATTAAATAATCTCTGCCATATTCTAACTGATTTTCTCCATACCATTCCTTATGTATAAACTAGAAGAATCATGCGTTCCTCTTCCTCCTCTAATACTCCTCATTCAATTAATTCTTCCTCAACTATTCCCAGTTCATAGCAAAGTTCAATTCCCAAAAATATTCATTTCGTTAGATATATTTTTGCCTGAGTGCGTCTCCATACATATTAATTGCCTCTGTAATTTGTTCACAGTTGCTGGATCTCCTTTTACCTATTGCTATATGGATAATTATTATATTAATTAGCTTTCCTCCCATCTATCCGGCACTTTTCACTCTCACCAACAAATGTTTTTAACAGTTTACAAACTCTCTCCTTCAATTCCTCCTCCCCCTCCATCACTCAACTCTAACTGCCTAACGTCCATCTATCTCCTGGCCACATTTGCATCCTTTTTGCTGTCTATTTTATAAACTTCTCACTTTATATTGTATATTGATTCTTCCTCTTCCCTCCTCTCTCGCTCTCCTTCCTCTCGCTTTCCCCCTGTCCGCCACCGCTTCTTTCTTGTTCTCCGTATTCTACGTTAACAGTTCTCAATGTTTCTCCACCTTATCTTTCCTTTCTCCGGTTTACGCAGTATCCTCCATTTCTATCCTTTTATCGTTTCTATTTATTCTTTCTCGGTTTCTAGATGCGGATCGCCATCTTTAAATAAGCTTTTTTTTTCCCCTTCCAATTTACATCTCAATCGTTAGATTCTTGCCGCTATCCTCTCCGTTTCCTCCTATTCTTCACCCTCTGCTCTTCGATTAAGGTTTCGCCTGTCATCTTCTCTGTAACGTATGTACATACTCCTCTCTCCTCTCTCTCTCTCTCTCTTCTGATTAATATAATATAGTATAATATAGTATATATATTACTACATATGTTATATATATATATATATATATATATTTAATATGATAAGGTATACTCAAAACCATTTATGCTATATATACTTATATATGTAGTATATATATATATATAATGAAGCAATGAATGTCACAAGGAAAATTTGTTTAAAACGGGGGGTTTGCTACCCCCAACACGAGGAGGTTCTGCCATCCCCGGCAAGCTCTATATCCCTTAGCCGTAATGTTTGGAAGATAACTTATGTCTTCGAGAAAAGCCATTACAGCTTATTTTAAGATATCATACAAAAACAAACATCGTAACGATGAGATAGTAATAACTCACTTAGTATTGTATATAAATAATATATATATATTATAAATAGTAATATATATAAGACTATATAATATAAATATACTCATATTTAATTTGATAATAACTCTACTATAATTTATATCATATATATATCTATTTATAATATATAATAAATATGCATATATAATATAAATATCAACAAAATATATATATATATATTAATATATATATTATTAATACTCAATTAATATATACTATATATTATATATATATATATATTATATTATAGATAAATATTTACTTATATATATAAATATATATTATAGCTTATATATATATATATATATTTATATAATATTATTATATATATTTATATATAAACTATATATAATAAATGTTATTATATATTATATAATAGTAAATTACTATAATATAGTTATATTAATACTATATAGTGTATATCATAATAATATATAAATTATATAATATATTATTACTAGACCTAATCAATCCTCACTATTTTATATATGAGAGGTATAGTGTGTGCACTACACCACCATTACATAATTTCATAGATGAATCGCTATCGGGGAATGCAAAAAAAAAAAGATTCATGCGGATGAGGTTGCGAATGCGGATAGAGTAAAAATTGATGCGGTATCCAGCCTACTAGCCTCTATAGATGATATATTATATAGTTAATATATAATATTTATTATATTAATTTTATATTTAATATTATATATATATTTATATATATTATACTAAAATATCTATATTAAATAATAGGGCTGTAATGTGTGTGCGCATAGGTAGTGGTGTTTTGCGAGGATGTACACAACGTAACATACAATTCTGAATAGAGCCATTAAGAAACGCACTTCTGTCAAAGGCCCTTTCTTAATTGCCGTGTTGGTCAGATGGGGTACGCTTTTCCTGTTGTATCGTCTCTCAAATTGAACTATATGCTGAAGTGTGAACTTTTTGGCCGATGTCGTATTATTTGTAAATTTGTATTACTTTTATTAAAGAATTATCCTAGGAGTTCTTAGGCGAATAGTCTACATCTTATATGTATTAAATATATATAAACTATAATATTATATTACTATATATATATATATATATAATACTATAAATAGTAGTTACCATATATATTTATTATATTATAATATACATAATAATATACAAAATGAATATATTTATTATAATTATATAAATTATGTACAGTATATATATAATTTCAGTAAGGATATATGATTAATTTAATCATATATATAATTATAAATATAATATAATATAATAATATTAATATATTTATAATATATTACTATATACATATATAATTATTATATATTATATTAATTATATATTAATATAAATATAATATTATAATATTATATCATTTATATCATATATATATATATATATATTATATATGATAATAATATATATATATATTATATATGTTATATATATATATTATATATATATTAATATATATAATTATATATATATTATATATAATATATAGTAATATTTAATATATTATATCCTGCCTTCTTTACAAGAAAATCTCTCTACAGTATCGGGAGAATATAGATACTCTTAAAAATATTTCTTGTGTGTGTGTGTGTGTGTTTTGCTGTCGGCCATCATTTCCTAAGTGGATAATAAAGAGAAAATGGGAGTTTTAAGCTATTTTTATTTATTTAGATGGGAATTATTTTTCATATAATTTTCTCAATTTTTTACAAATTAAATAAATGTATATGTATACTATTATTATTGACTTTAAAATGTTTAATATTTATTATTGTATATTTAGTAATATAATATATTATTTTGATACTTATATATATATATATATTATATTATATATATAGTAATATATTATTATTATATTAGTAATTATAAGTTTATAATACATATATATATTATATATAGATATTATAAGATATAGATATAATATATATTTGTGTTAATGTTTTGTGATAACTACATACATGCTATTAAGTTGTTAATACGCCACCGTCTTCGGGTCCGCTCTCAGCGCGCTTTTGGAGCGAGCGACTTCAGAAAGTATGTTTCTGCCCATGCATGTTTACGTGAATTTCGTTTTATATAGTCTACACTATGATTCTTCTTTAAGTATTAACCTTTCATGTAACCTCTGTGGATTACTAAATATCCTATGTAATAGCAGAAATATTTTAACTGACAAGATAACAATAATTTTGAAATCGAAAGAGAAATCTCATTCTAGCAGTATAAATTACACAAAACTAGATCTTTCAAACTTATCAGAATACTTTGTAGTTTTAAATAAATAATAATCTTTTATTTCGAAGATTCCATTTCGGTCATAAAATATGCTTTTCTATTTTCAACCACATTGAATAAGATAATGGTAAGGGGGTATTATGATTGAGGTATAGATATTAATATATATATATTATAATAATATACTTAAATATTATATATATATACGTTTATATTATTTTATAATATTATATATATATGATATATATATATATGGCTGTCTATTTCCCTCTTTCTTTTGGCTTCATATGTGCTAAATTGGTATAATATTTTAGTAATTTATTTTTATAATGTTCAAATATTGAATACTAAGGTGTTAATGTGTTGTTACTACTATATTATAATATTTATATTATGAAATAATAATATATTATTATAGATTATATATATATATAATTAATAGGGAAGCTTCTTATATAACTACTATATATATATATATTATTATATATGGTAGGTAGTGACTATGTAGTCTTATATCAGGTTGGGGACTACTAAGTAACTTGTGATTACATGATTCGTGCTCCTCTCTCTCTCCTTCTCTTCTTCCTTCGGCATTCTCTCCTCTCCCATCTCCTCTGACTCATATATAATATTATATATATATATATATATTATATATTTAATATATTATATATAATGTATATATATATGATAATAGCTTACTATGTATATTTAATATAGTTTTACTAATATTATGATTAATATATATATATCATGGTTATAGGCTTTATAAGTTATATATTAAGTAATACTTTTTTACCATATTTTATATATAAAATATATTGATAATTATAGGATAGATATATATTTATTAACTTATATATATATAGTAAATATATACTAGTGGTATATAATATATATATTCTTTACTTTATATATATATAATTTCTATTAAATTATAGTATAATTTATTATTATTATATATATAATTATCGGGGGTAAATTATATATATATTATAATGATATTAAGTGGTAAAATTATCTAAGATACTCGAGCCCATTCCTACTAAAAACAATATTCTATGTAAATTGTCTTTCTATGTAGACTTCACGGTTAACTTTTATATAGTTCAATGATCAATTTTCTGCTACGTGTTTTAAAAGTATTTTAGTGTATTTTATGTTGTTTTATTATAGATAAGCTATATAAATCTATTATTCTAGTGTAAAATATTTTTACTCCTTATTTGTTTTCTTTCGATTTGGATGACTTTCTTATTTGTAAACACTTTTATACTTTGAATTCACACATGACAGTTTTCTTACGTTCGTCTTTGGGGGTCACGGGATGGAGTCTAAATTTTAAACTGTTTGTTACCAGCATTGAAATTGTTGGACTAGCGGGCTAATTCTCCTGGGTTTTCGTAGATTAAGAGGTTTCAATTTGCATGTATCTTTTAACTTTTTATCTATGGGGCAACAAATTTATATTTTATTTGACCGTTATTACTTTTCCTCGCAAAAAAATATAAAAATATTTATTCGAAACATTGTGAATTGCAATATTAGATCGTTATCTTTAGCAATGTCAACCACCTGATGATACTTCAGCTCTTTCTTTTCAGATGTTTCTCTGATATTTTTATACCATACCCACACATGCACAAATATTTATATATTAGAGTAAATTAGACATATTTATATATATCTTCACTTACAAAAATTATAATAGTTAACATAGTATTAACATTAACAATAATATGTGTGTATGTGTAGCTTTTAAATTTCAAAAATTGACACTTTGCTCATAAGATAGTTTCCAGGTGTGACTATTAAAAAAAAAAAAAAATATTCTTTCACTTAATTATTTTTGATTCATAGAAATATTAATTAAATTTGTATATTTATTTCACATTTATATAAAATTATAGCATATTTATAATTGTTCCCACAGAAAATCCGTTGGAACCAACTGACCTAACTATGAATCTAGTTGTCATTCTGTTTTGGCAAACATTAGCAGATGTCATTCCTAAGAAACAGTTTCTAACGGATTTTTTGGCCCTATGTGGTTGAAACTCTCCTCTTTGTAAATGACTTGTCAAGTAAATGGCGAATTCGATCTTTCTTAACAGTCGGGAAAGGAAATGCTGTCCCTTTTTGTCGGTTCCACAGACGAGACAGACCCGGGAACCAACGGTTCAGAGTCTGTGAACAGACAATGAACAGACCATAAACAGACAAACTGAAGTTTGTTTTAAAGTCGGTTCGGCGATGTATTCATTTGAAGGGACCCGAAAAATGGGAACTTGTGGTTTTGGTCCGAATCAAAACGAATCGGGCTGTCAAAGTCAGATTTGTCGCAACCACAAGATAGAAAAGGAGAGTGGGTATTCTTGAGAAACCAACTGTTTTCTAATTGGCCCTGAAGCAGTCAGGGACACACCCCGGAAAAGGGATCCCCTCCAATGAACAAGACTTAGGATGCCCTGAAGGAGGAGCTTTCTCTCGGGGTACCAGTGTGTATCTGTTTTTAGAGGCAGTCTTTACTAGACAGTCTGGAGTGACGGATGTAAATTCCTTTAACGTTCTGTGTCTTTTCATTCGTAAAACATTTTGTATTATGTAAATAAATTGACAGTTATTCTGACTTCGTGAACAGGGTGCTGAACTGTTTAAATTCCGTGTTTTCGATTCGCAGATTATTTCTCTTTGACTATGTAAATACGATTAAAACATGTAGATTGCTAAGTAGTGATAGAATTTATTTTCTTTCCCAGGAGGAAAGAAGGCGAATCTAGGCTGTAGTTTTTCATTCGTGTCTATTTCTGATTATGAAATAATTTGTTTGATGGAAGATATCAGTGTTGGTAATTCGCATTCACTCTTGTGTGTTGCCCCGCTTTTCAAAAAAGGTGTTTAAATCTGTATATATATCTGAAGTACAAAAATTCAACTCGTAAATCTACGGATTCGCCTGGCCGAATTTTCAACTGAATCGGATTATCGAGAACTTCGCTTACTTTTAGAAAAAGGGTTTGTAGGTTGAGGTTTCTTTGTTATCAAGAGCCTCAATGGAGTGTTGAAACTCTTTTTCGTTTTCACTCTTAAGATGGTTACTTCTATCCTGAAATAAATCGAACCGCAGAGTTCTACTAGTTCCTGGAGAAGTGTTTCTTATGATAGGCAAAGCTTAACCTTAGCAACGAGTACGATAGTTCTGCACCACTGTTGGATCATACTTCTTTGCAGTCCGACGTTTTCTTCATTATATGCACAAACCCCATTCCACCCAGAAAAGATATTACTCTTACGTATCGTGCTGTCACGAGCCGTTCAGTTTTAGTTACTATTTTAGAAGTGAGAGGTATGCGGTAACTATTGTGAGGGCGCGTCTCAGTTCTCTGCTAGTTGCAACCGAAGTTCGTGGCTGACCATTACCTAATCACAGTCAAAGTCGTACCAAGCACAACCTTTCAATTAAAAAACGATAGTAGCCTTATCGCTAGATTACTAACATTTTTGACGTTAAAACCAATCTACCAATACTAACTAAACTCATTCCTCTTCTTTCATTAACTAAATTTACAACCTATGCATGCTATCTCTGGCATATCCTTCTCTCTAAACGGTACTCTGATGCACTTTATCAGGACGCTGAGATTGTTGCATGGCTCGGCGGGCGTAGGGGGCTTTCTCGATCCCCTTCAGGGATCTGCTGTTGACTCTTCTCTTCCTGATCGAAAGTAGAAACGTGCAGTGATTGATTGGTCTTTCTTGCAATCAATTTGTATCTTCCCCTACATGAATTTTTTTTTTTTTAATCACTACAGTTATTGATAAACTCACTCTACATGTTATTATCTAAACTTATCCATGATATTTTATGACACAAATACGTGTTACCAAAAATTGCCAGAGAATTCCGGCCTTAATCCCTTGTTCGAATAGCATAGTATTATTCGAGAACAATCAATGAAGGCGGGAACTTTGGGAAAATGTATTGACAAATTATAGAGTATCACAAACAATATACAGTCCACTTACATCTCTCTTTCATTAATTTTCACCCTATCTAAATTGTCAAAACATAATTATTAAAAGCATATATTTGCTTGATTTATTACATTTCCTTCTATTTCTTTCAATGGGCAAAATATAAAATTCTTTACAGTCAGTGACATCACGTTACAGACGCGAGGAGGTAAAAATAGCTAAAATACTTCTTCGAGAGTTGATATATTTTCTACAGTAAATTTGAAAATTTTCATTAGTAAAAATATTTTTAAAGAATTTCTTTCATTTTTTTTTATAAATTTCTGTATATTTAGCGGGAAAATGTGTATACTTTTAGGAATAGGTTGAAATTGCTAAATTTTAAGGAGCTCTTTAAGAGATTAGTCATTCTACCTTACTGATATGATGTCAGATACATTGTGCTCTCTCTCTCCTCTCTCTCTCTCTCTCTCTCTCTCTCTCTCTTCTCTCTCTTCTCTCTCCTCTCTCTCTCCTATCTTCACGCATCTCTCTCTCTTCATTCTCCTCTCTACTCTCTCTCTCCAAGTCACCAACTGACCAAACAAATGGCTACAAACAATATGATCGTATTAATACTATTATTTGTTGACTAACAAACAAATCAAATCGAAATTTGATAAAAATAGATTGAATGATTAAGTGTTAATAATTAATATGAATTCTTTAAATGTTGAAATAATTCAATTTTTGAAAAATTATCTTTATCTACCTAGAGCGTATTGCTTCTCCTGCTGTCCATAGGCGCGCACTGCTTTGATACACTACCGATAGATGACTGGATATATAAATCATCATAACTACTTATATATAATAATATATATAATATAATATATTATCTAGCACCTATCATACCTAAATCATATTAATATATACTAGTTATATACTAATATGATCGTTATATATAATATATATAGTACTTTCCAATCTCACCACTGATTTATGGTCCGTTCTTAAGGGACTATGGTGGAGTCATGTTGTAGTGGAGTTTGGACATATCGCAAAACCTTGACCGGGTCACGTATGGCATGCAGTCACTGCTCTCTAAGCATCCTTCCTTTGGCGTTTGCCTCCTTTCTCTTGCGCTACTTAATGTACTAGTTTTCTGCTCAGGAGTTACCTCCTATCGGCAACTTGTTGATGGAAGGCAACCTCTTCTTTCCTTCTGTTAATTGTGGTCGCCGCAATGGTTCTGTTATATCTCCAACTTTATTCTGCGACGTTTCATTAACTACGCTTCTCAGTCCTGAACACTAATTTGTATTTCATACTGATATGCGATGACTTAAACTATCCATTTTTCCATTCATTTCAAACTGTTCTCTCTTCTCCCAACCCCTCCTCTGCGTCTCTCTCTCTCTCTCTCTCTCTCTCATCTCCTCTCTCTTCTCTCTCTCTCTCTCTCTCTCTCGCTCTCTCTCTCTCTCTCCTCTCTCTCTCTCTCTCTTCATCTCTCTCTCTCTCCTCTCTCTCTCTTCTCTCTCGCTCCTCTCTCTCCTCTCTCTCTCTCTCTCTCTCTCTCTCTCTCTCTCCTCTCTCTCTTTCTCTCTCCTCTCTCTCCTCTCTCTCTCTCTCTCTCTCTCTCCTCCTCTCTCTCCTCTCTCTCTCTCTCTTCTCTCTTCTCTCTCTAGAGCAATTTGCCTTCCGGCGATCTCAGCTTTGACGATTCTTTTCTTGCAGATTCTGATGGATTCCCGGTG
>JABUQX010040744.1:0-7500 GCA_015478945.1 Trachelipus rathkii
GTTACAAGCTGAAAGGTCTGCAGTAAGATCATATGCGTATAAATTACTATTCTTTGCGTATTCTTCAAGATTTAAACCTGTCCCACTATCATTACATGATACAGTATTGGCTATTAAGTCGTAAAAAGGACGAGTACAGAGAGATAGGTCTCCGTTGTATAACATTTCATAATCACGTCCGTGAGGTAGTCCATTCACATGTAAACTAATACCCCTAAGTCCGAAAGGTGTGAATTTATAGGGTGACTTTTTATAATTCCCTGAGTAGGATTCATGTTCCACAATCCCTATTATTACTTTCTGTGGTAAATTTCCGTTCACAATGTTAGGGATATTGATACTCGATAAACTCCTTGAGTGAAATTAAATATCTTGGTTTCAACTCTCTTAATAGGATACTTTGCTGTAGTATTCAAAAGCGACTTTTCAATTTCCAAATGACGCTGTGGTGATAATTTTACTTTTCTAGCATAGAGATAAGCCTCTAACAGTTTGAAAACAGGTTCTGGGCATACAGCTGTAGCAGTAGGTTTACTTTTTATTTTAAGAGCAAATTTAGGATTTGATCGGGTTAAAAGGATTCTAGTATCTACAGATGGTAGAATGAGTCTTTCTTGAGAGAAGATATCACCATTTAAACGACCGTAAAATTCATAAGTATTATTTATGACTTTAGCTGCTTTATCTATATGTGCAGCCTCATCTTTGAAACTATAAAAACCACATGACTTGGAGATGAGATGTTTTAGCGTCGTCGAATAATTTAACAATGCTCTATAGTAGCTTCTATTAAGCGATAATTACCGCTGCCACCTAGTGGAAGTTCCGTTAAGATAGACTTCAACCGAGTGGAAACATGTAATAACAGGAAATTTTGATTCTGTATATATACTATATGATCATCACCCGAAGGAAGATCTGTACCATCAGGTTTTGTCAATTTCGTTTTTACATATAAAAACACATTAGATGGATCTAGGTATTGATCAGAAGTGCCTGGAATATTGAACTCTAGAGGAACATCTGTATTGGTAATTGAATGCATAGGATTAATACTGATAAAGTTGGAATCGCTTACGCTAATCTGGGTAGGGTTCATGGAGAAGAGATCCAATTCACTCTTACAACAATCAGGGCTAGAAGGATGAAGGAAATGCATCTTGTATGTGTGAGTTCTGGTCGTATAATGAACATTTTCATGAAAAACATTACTTATATACAGTAATACGCAACACGTGTAAAAGTTAACAGTTAGTAATTAAATAGCAAATACATCAATACATTTTTTCTTTAGAGGTTTTTTCCGCTTAGGCTTTTTCTTTATGACAATCTTCTTGATCCCTCGACCTTGTCCTGACATTTTACGTCTTATTTTACGCTTAACATCATCCAACATCTCATCTGAAACATCGGCAATGCGTCTTTTTAATGTTGCACGGGGGTTAGCTCCTGCCGCAATATCTTGAATAGTATGCAAACCTGTTCTTATAGCTTTTTTACCTATATATTTCCCACCTCTCCTGAGTAGAGGCCTTGCACTTCTCCATAATTTGGCAAAAAATCCACCCAGACCATACCCCCTCTGCATTTTTGACCCTCTGAACACCCTTTCATCTTCCATTATTACAGGAGCTTCTTTCTTATACTATCTTTACACTGTGAGAGTATGTTAATGAATGAAAAAATATAACTGACTACACCTCTTATATATAATCCATTATGCTGTAGTTACTGCATCTGTTTCTTTCTAATATGAACTTTGCACAACAATGCCCCGTATGTAAATGGGAAGGGATTTCCTTCTACATCTTTTATATGCACGCGTACAGAGTCAAAATTTGATCTATTCAGAGGTAGATAATGAACATTAGGGAATGTTATAACTTTACTCTCTTTTGGAAAATATACTACTCTTAATAAAGGAGCTTTAGTATTACCTACATATTGATGATCAATTATGTTTGTATATACATAAGCCATACCTGGATGGTTGAGCATCTCGGAGGGGGTACATGTATAATGTAGTACTCGGTCTGCTTCGTCGTTTTGTTCATGCCGAGTCATGGGGTTATTCTCCACAGATAGTATAACCCTCTTCAACATAGTAGGGATATCATGAAGTATATCCAACTCACCATCACGTTTACGGATATGTTTACGTTGCCATGGTGAACGTCTGAGAAAAAAACATATCACGGTCTCGCAGGTTTACACTTACTTTTGATCTTAAAGATATTATTACTTTATCTTCATAGGTACGCATATCAGTTTTGTATACCAAATCCTTACACATAATACTCATATCAAAGAGATCGTTTAAATAACTAAAAATAGCAGGTACCGATTTAAAATATGCCCTCCGCAGAGCAAATTCTTCAAAGAAGTATTCTTTTGTACCAATCGTAGACCTAGGCAGATCGCGAGTATCTTTCACTTGTAATATAGTTTCAACACATTCTACACTTCTGTACACCAACATCCAGAATAGATTGTGAGGTAAATTTTCTATGTCTGTATTTAATATCATTTCACATAATCCTACTTCGTATACCTCTCTTTCAAGCTGTATAGGATTCATTAACACAGTTGTAAAATCCGAGAGTTTATTATCAGGATGTAAATCCAAAGAGGCTGAAGACGGGAGAGTTAAATAGAAGTGATCTACACTCTCCATGGTTATAATGACAACTGATTAATGATTCTTAATTTCACTTGCTTTTATATAAGTATTAAATTTAGCAGGGTATTTCCCCCATCTTCACGCAAATACTGTTTAGTTCGGCTCGCCTTTTGAACTAATATTTTTTCTATTATATTCATGTACTTTAGGATTAAATCGTATCTTTTGTTATTTCCTGTTATAAAATCCTTCTTTTATTTCTTACCCACATAAATCTTCCATAAAAATATATTTAAACCATAAGTAAGAAGCTACGTATATTTACGAAACTTTAAAAACCTCCGTAGTCCATCCAGCTTCATATCCTTTTCTGAATCTTGCTTCTGATCGAGATACTCTTACATAGTCATTCACCTTTATTCCTGAATTATCTTTAATTTTTCTTACTTTTTTACCCTGTTGTATATCAGGTTTATCCAGCTTTAACATTTCTAAAGGTGTTGTCTTTATAGTTCTATGGTAAGATCTGTTATAAGAATAAGCTAGATCGTCCAGTATATCAATATATTTAAAAGTATTCATTTTAGTAAAATACCTATGCATGCGCTCTTTAATAGTACGCTGGACTCTTTCAACTATAGCTGCCTTATTTACTGAGAATGTATTGTAATACACTATATCATACTCTTTGATTAATTCTTGAAACTCGTGACCTAAGAACTCACCGCCCCTATCTGACCAGAACATTTTTGGCCACCTACATTCCGTTTCTATAATTTCTCTCATTGCATCACTCACAGTCTTGGATTTTTTATCTTTTAATGGTTTTAACCATAAGTATCTAGAGTATACGTCAATAGTAAAAAGTATGTATTGAAATCCTTCATTATAAGAACTATATTTAATCAATTCAAGTAAATCTATCTGGCCATACACTATCTGGATCGCTGTGGACTATGGTTGTCCGCGTATAAAATTTTTTTGCTACAGGTTTAGTAGAGTAAAATTGCCTCTTCAGCCTCTAAATATTTTTTTAACTTTTTTCTCAATATTAGGAAACCTTAAAGCAAACCTAGTGAATCCCCCAAAACTATTTGGTTCCCTCAGATTGAAGTAATACTTATCAACTACCTCCTTTGCCTCCATGTTGTCTACTGACACAACTGTAAGCGTTATATAATATATAGAAATATATATATAATTATATATATATATATATAAGTTATATATATATATATATTATATATATATATATATCATATATATATTTATATATATAGTTATATATATATATATATATATAATATATATCTATATATATAGTATATATAATATATATATATATATATTATAATATATATTTGTCACAAAATGGTGATATAAAGGTCCAAGGGATAAAAGAAAAAAGGTTTTAAATAAACATATTTAACTTGTATTTATATACAAATATTACAACTATAAATTATATACACAGGCATTACAACTAAATAAATAAATATATATATAATATATATATATATATATATTATAATATTATATATATATATAATATATATATATATATATAGTTATATATATATATATATATATATATATATATAATATGATAATACATAATACGATTTAATCCAACTAGGTTTATTATAAGGTGTTTTTTCTATCTTCCTCTGGGTAACACGTTTTAAATTTATCTGAGCGTAAGAATGTGCTGAGGGACTGAATCAGGGTCTTGGTGTCCACGGGGATATTAATCTAAGTCTGCTATCGTCGGTATTTAAGATTAATTTCTGGGAAATTAATAGTTCTGATGTCTTGTTTGAATCCTCATTCAGCCTTTTACAGGATCTCTTCAGTTTACGTGGAGATCAGCTACGAAAATCCACAATATTTGAGCCTTTAACTATTTCATCATCAATTACGATCTGCCCTGATTCATTCAACAGATAAATTGATCTTTTCAAAATATTATATAAAGCTATTCCTGATTTACGCACTCTAATAGGTAAGCTCTCCTCTAGGATATTTTTAAATTTATCTTCATTTTTCACTTCAAGTTTTACTTCATTAGGTATATCTACATCATCGGATAGCGGATTACGTAGTGATGGATGTAGATGCAAGTCTTTAAGATCTATCAATTTTTGTATGGCATCTTGGTATAAGATGCGTTTCTCATGGATGTTAATGTCTGAATTTAATATCCTGTGCACTTCTTTCTCGTAATTGGTTATCTGATCAACTTTAGGATCATATAAGCTATGAGGTAGAGGTTGCTGAAAAGATAATGATTCGTTCACAATATAGGGATTCTGTTGGTGCAACTGTTGTTGATGTGAAAGAGATTGTAATGTCGATGCATTGTGTGGTAATATCTGCGTATATCGGGGTTGTGAATGATGAAACTGTGATTGTGGATTTTGCACAGTGTGAGTCAATAACTGGTTATAGAGTGTGAATGAATGAATCTGAGGACTGAATTTCTGTACAGATTGAAGTATTTTTATATTTCATTTCTATCTCATGTATATGGAATACAGTAAACCTTTCTTCATCATGGGGACATCCACTTTGTTATCAGCGGAGCTATAACTGAAAAGAGTAATGGAAGGAATACACCGCCTCCTCTCTGTAGTAACTTCTTTTTATTTTTCAGATTTTTTATGTTAAGGGAGAGTTTTTAATGATGTTTCTATAACGACGCAGCTTTACCTTCTGAGGCCTGTTTAAAGGAACATTTCCTTTTATAAGATTTAAACAGACTTCACATACACACTGGATGAATTTCTCATCCTCACTAATTAGTTTACGTTTTTCAGATGGTTTCAGTTTTTTAAATTTTTTTATAAGAGGTAAATACTTTGCAACTAGAGCACTCATTATTCAGGTATGTATACAGTTTCTATCTCATAGGGAAGAATGTTGGTACGGAGCAACACTCTGTACGTGTTTTTGGGGTGAAGTTCACACATCAAATAACCGTGGGGGATCGAAGTAACCTCTTTATATACTTTTAAGAACTCTTTCCTTTGAAGGGGAAACATTTGAGTTGCCAATACATTAATTTGACTATGTCTCTTCTCTGGCCAAACAACAGTAAATACTGGGTGTTTCAAAGAAACACTTCGCTATGCTTGCTTTGATGAAACATTCTGTGTTATGAAAAAACACCGAGATATTTTGAATGTGAGAATAAAACTGTGAACGCTTTGCTATTTCCAAATCAATTTGTGCATTAAATCCATTCTAATGCAATAATTTTAATAACCATGTAAATTGTGCCAATGATCTAAATTCGTATATGCTTCATGAAATTGATAACAATCTTTATATTCATTCTTAAACTTTTCCGTGAAAACATTACATGCACCATATTATTTTACCGGTATAATGCTCAAAAATCTTCACTTTCCTTTAAAAATTTTAATAATAGAAGGTTTTACCGACATCCTGTTGGGCCTGCTACAAGACATGTAGCCGGACTTTCGGAACGTATAATTTTCTCCACATCCATACTCTGTCAATGTGGAATTAATGAATATGAGATTAAATAACAGCAGTAATAACAGTAAGGCAGTGAAAGCAGGTAAAGCAGTAAACAATACCTTATTAAGCCCATCTGTTTGCTAGGGTATTGACCCTATGATTTACTGTTTTATTGCTTTAAGGTCTGTAAAATTGATGTTTTTTTAATACCTGCTCGTATAATTTTTAGTAAATAAAATGCCGATAGAACTGATTCTTCGGCATTTTCAAAATGACATTACATTTTTTTAAAATTTAATAAATAAAAAGTAAAAAAACAAATAAATATATAAAAGACCCGATATTATTATATCATTACTAATGGAGTAAAGAAGAAAGCAGTAATGCAGTAAAACTAATCCGCCACTAATCCCTACTAATCCACTAATCCCTTTGTTTACTAAGCACAGCGCTATTGATTACTGTTTTACTGCTTTAAAGTCTGTAAAGTATGTTTTTACTAAAATTTCGTACAATTTTTAGTAACATCAAAGGTTTAAATATCAACCATTACGCAAGTTTTTTGTTTCTTACATACTTTTTTAAAAATTTAAAAATAAAAAAGTATAAAAAAAAATAAATATATAAAAGAAACATAATGTTAATAAAAATATATTGATGTAAAGCAGTAAAGCAGTAAGCAGTAAAACAAAGCCTTACATTCCCTCTGTTGCTAGCAATTGAGCTATTGATGTTACTGTTTTACTGCTTTTAAAGGTCCGTAAAGTATTAATGTTTTATAAAAATGTTTAAGTAGAAGTAAAAATGAAATGACTCATAAGTATAATTTGAAAAGAAATTCTTGAATAGTTTTCATTGAATATCATATTTTATCGTTCGCGGCAGTAATATTGTGCCTGCGGGAGCCGCGGCGGTTTCAGCGGCGGGGTCACTGCGGACGTGGACTGCGAAACGTTTGCGTTTCACATGCCAAGGATGTGTACTCTTTAGATATATTATTTTTTTGTCGTGCTAGAAGTGATAGAACAAGGCTAACTCCATAGTAGAAGCATCCTAGGCAACTAAAATAATACCCCAATCGATTCCTCATACCTTATAACCTAGGGTAGACACCAATATTAGGGCTATTCTAGGCTCAGGGGAGGCTAGAAAAGGCTTGAAAAAAGTGGCACTCAGTTGCCACTATGTGGAACTCAGTTGGTACTATGTAGCACCTACTTGGCACTATGTGACACTCACTTGCACTTCATTGCACTCACCTTGGCATCTCATAGAATACTCATAGAACACTAACAGAACCTAATAGACACTCCATTAACGGTGATTGGCAACAATCACAGTTGAACCGTCAATAAGTTGAACCGTCAAAGTTGAACCATCACAAAGGTGCATCAAAG
>JABUQX010040744.1:17500-40000 GCA_015478945.1 Trachelipus rathkii
ATCTTGGAGCATTACGGTAAAATAATCAAGTCTATGAAGAAGGGGAGGGAAAAATAAATCTGCCCCTAAAAAAGGGATTGAGCGTAATACGTTGGCTCCCTTTTGAGCATAAATCGTACTAAATTATACGTCATGACCTTTATAACGCTTACCTCTAAAGAGGATATGATTCGAAAATCTATCATCGTCAGAATAGATGAATAATCAAGAAAACGTCACAGTTCACCAAAGAGTGGGAGATTTAAAATTCTTATAAATCATTATTTCGAGAAAATGTTAAAATTTTTTCAAGTAAACACGCAAAGTCTAATTATCTGTAATATGATTTATATTGATGAAGTATAAATTCTTTTATCTACTACTGTAAAAAGCAGGAATAGAAAGATATCGTGGAGTTAATTAAAGAAGTCTAGCTGAGACATATATAGATTGCTTCAGCGCATCAATAGGATAGTAAGCACATTTATCGCTAATAAGTGATCCTTGCTCAAAGAGGATAATAGATCATATTATAATATACCTCACATCGTAGCAAATATGTGAGAGACATTCACAAAATTCAAAACATTATGTAAACCCTCGGCTTTTCCCCACGCGATCTGTTTCCGAGAAATAGAATCAAAACGAGATTATAGTATCCGGTTAGGTACTATTTCGTAGATAAGATAGTCTGATCCCGTATACAACCATACAGTCCCCGTAATAATTATAAAGTGAGATAAATGAGGTCAAGCCATAGTGGTGCACTCTTACAAATCATATATTCTTAGTATATAATATACAGGTTATCATAGCCTCATCCGTTGAGGTCATAAAATTAATATCTGCAAAATCATCTCTCCACTATTAACATTAAAAGAAGAGGCAATTATAATAAAAATCCTGTGCAGTGTGCTATCTCGAATTTATGGTATCATATAACCACGTATTCTTTCATAGTATGCAATTCTTAATAACATTAGGAGTCTAAATATAGAAAAATAGTCCTTCGCATAGACTCAGAGCGCAGGGAGAAGAGCACATACAAAATAAACGAGTTTTATGCAGGTAGAGAGAGAGAGAAATTAGCAAATATACTTGAGAAGAGCAGTCTCTTTTAATATATAGTATTAGTGGCTCATTTTTATAGATAAATTTGTGGAAAGAGTGAACGGAAAAATTACTAATTTTCTTTTATGTACAAATTCACATAACGAGCGTTACCTGTGAGACAACACAAGAACTATTCTCTGATGTACTTGAGAATTATGAGCATGTATCGGTTTTTTTACATAATAATGAGGCACTAGAACAGTAGTGATACTATTGAAGCACCTAAATACACTAACATAAAAAGGATTGATTTATGATAGTTGAGGTTCATTGCACGTAGCCTCACTATCAAAATAATCATAACTAGTATACATCCGAGGAGTTTTTACTAAATAATCTTCATTAGGGCTAGCTATGGGCATCGATGCTCACTATCATTTATTAAAAGCCCATTTTATAATATAAAACGAGTTCATACAATAAGCATGTCGGTAGTAGCAGTGAGTCTCACTAGTATATATCTTTATGATCAATTATAGTAGGTATCATGATGAACTTTCTAAGGCTGTCAATCTATTTTTATTAGTATTCAACCTATACCCCATAAAATGTAAATAAAAATCTTTGGAAGATATTATCTTCGAGAGAAAGCTGTCAAAATAATACCTGACAGAATCAACGTAACTCCCCATCCCTTTCACAAATATTCAAAGATCTGTCAATGATGAACGATATCCTACTAGAACATTGTATTAAATCAAAATCTATGTAGTGAATAGGCCGAGAGGTACCTTCGATACTAGACGATTCTGACATATCTCTACATCGCACACTCGATATTTTCGATAATAGGAGACATTGAGTTGAGACGCCCTGTCAAAAACAATTCTCTTCATAAGTTCTAGAAGTTAAGGTATGTCAAGTTTGAGAGGAGTTATCTATATGAAGAGAGTCGTGATGTCTCGAGAGTGCTGAGAGACCGAATTATCTAGGTACACTATAAAAGGAGGATTCACGAAAGCGAAAGGCACTAGCACTCACTACACTATGAACGGAATGTTTTCATTCTAGATAGAATATCTCTCGTGTGTCTTTATACAAGATACATTTCGGAGACAGTTATGAATATCAATCATATCATCGTGTCTTCTTGCTATCGAAGCAATCGTAAGTACAAAATTATATGATATATTGCGACTGACACACAAATGCGCATTGCTCTGAAACAAGTATCAAGAGGAGTAAATTATGATATCAGGAGAGACCAATCAATATCTAAAAAGAGGTATTTAGTGGAGCTGTGGAGGTGAAATCCGAAAGATTATATAAATAATCATCTGGATACCCCCAACAGACCTATAAAAAACAGGCCGCTTCCAAGTGACGACAAAAAATTCGTCCCGTCTTTAACTGCAGCCTGAAAATAGGTTGTAGTCCTTCACTTAATCAGGCATCGTATCCTGGGGTAGATTTAATCGCTTCCCTATTTAAGTTGTTACTGTCTTTCAGAACGAACAAATTCATCGTTCTGGCGGATATTTCGAAAGCCTTCCTCCAGATCAAATTAAAATTAGAAGAGGACAGAAATCGCTTCTGTTTTTTCTGGGAGGCTGATGGCGAGTTACTCACTTACCGTTATGCCACCATCATCTTCGGGTTGGCTGTCAGCCCCTATGTTCTAGGGGCTGTGATACAACATCACACCAAAAAATACCCTCCTGATCTCTGTACCTCTCTTCTTCAAAATAATCTGTACGTTGATAATTTTTTGTACACTTCTTCGTCTGTAGACGAACTTCAAGATATTTTTCGAAAGGCCACCTCACGTATGAGTGAGGGGGCTTCACTTGTGCTCCTGGACTCCTAATTGTCCAACCTCAAAGAAATATTCAAAGGAGGAATGGGTAAACTTCAACTATCAAAGTGTTGAAGAAAGAGTTTAAGGGTATTTATATAATACCGTTCAAGATAGTCTGAGTCTTAGTGACTTTTCATTAAATATTGTCTCTACCAAGAGACAGCTCCTGTCGGAGATCTCAAAAGTATTCGATCCCCTATGCCTTTACCTCCCCGTCACCGTTCGAGGACGTCTTCTTATGAAGAAAACCTGGGAAGTTGACATGGGGTGGGACGATATAATCGCTCCCGAAATCAAAAAATCATGGGAGAAGTTGAGCAAGGACCTTAACTCTCTGAAGGAGGTCTCTTTTAGAAGATCTTCATTTGAGTCAAGTGACTCTGATTTAAGTATCCATATATTCTGCGATGCAAGCACTGTTGCTTATGGCTTCGTAGTGTATGTCTCGTCTGCGGCAGAGGGTCCAAATCTTCTTTGGTCAAAGGGAATGGCTTCGTAGTGTATGTCTCGTCTGAGGCAGAGGGTCCAAATCTTCTTTGGTCAAAGGGAAAAATCGCTCCTGCAAAAGGAAGAACGCTTCCCTGTTTGGAGTTATTGTCTGTGTTTTTAGCATTAAAGTGCTTACACAAATGTTGAGTGGACTGTCGGGTGTCAAGTTCAAGGAATTGAACATATTCTCCGACTCGCAGATAACTCTTCATTGGATCCAAAATAGGATCTCGAAAGTTAAGCAAATATTCGTGAGGAATCGTGTGCAAGATATTCGCGCCATGAGCTCTTCGCTTCAAGAGGAATATTCGTTAAGTCCTAAATTTCTCTACGTCAGAACAGAAGATAATCCAGCGGACCTTCTGACCAGAGGTATTTCATTCAAAGAGTTCCAAAAGAACATGTCCTTCTGGGCAAAAGGGCCAAAATGGCTCTCTTTAAATAGTATTTACTGGCCATCTGCTGAACTGGAAACAGCATCTCCTGTTTTTGCTGTTGTTCAAGGTGGCAATGAACCTCCTGTGGTGAGTATGAGTTTGTCAACATATATATTATCAAACTTGAGCACAAATCTATATCGAGTAAGTAGCTTATTATTCACAAAGTTATGGAGCACTATGATTAAATGATTACAGGTGGTGACTTAAATTATAAATATAGATTTTAAAAAATTAGGTATCAGTTATCCTGTTATTGTTTACTATCAAGACAATGCAAAAAAAGTAAAATAGTATATATATATAGAGATAATCGTTCTCGAAAGAGCTATCAATTATATTTAGAAGAGATGATGAGAGCAATCACGTAAGTCACTACCATTTTCACCTGGCCAAGAGTTTATGCGCGAGAGAGTGACATATGAGAGTTAAAATATATAATCTAATACTTTAGTATTTTATTAGAGATGAAATAATATATATTATCAATATCAGTAGAGCAAAGAGATAATTTTATGTATCAATGATGCAATTATTTAACTAAATTTAATGAATGTACTTAAAATCCCAATATCTTGCCTCAAAAAGTCACACTCTACTACACAAGTTAAATTACATTAGCAGGATGCTCCACATTCAAAAATAGCAAGCAAATCTAGACATCACATGACCACTCTACAAATAATATACGGCCTTCACAAAGCATTCTGTGACATCAAGCTTCGAGTTACCTCTATATTACAAAAATGTATTATTGCAGGAATGCATATAGTTCACTAGCAAAAAGTTAAATACTAATTATATATATAAATTTTGCTTTTGGTACCGTATACGTCTGCCTTCACCATTATTCAAACACATACAGAGCTCGTCAACAACGTACACGATATCGGAGAGAGGCGAAGTTGTGCGAAGAAGTGTTGCGTTATCATATATGAAAAATATTGTTGTTAATGTCTGCTTGCGAGTTGTAACTTCTCAAATCAATCTATTATCAAGGAGGCTAACCTACATTATGAGTGCAGATATTGTCTATTCTCTATTTAAGCAAACATCGATTTCTAGTAATACAGAGGTCAATCTTGAACACACGTTCTGTAATATTAAGTCACCTGTTCCTACGAATGTCTATTGAGGTATGTAACCCGTAATCAATCACGCACTATAAGAGTGATACTTATGTAATTGTTACCTAAGATGCTTTTAGTCACTATAATGATGAGCACTACTATCTATATAATATAACTAACTTGTGTAGTATGTGAACTTGAGAGCACAAGATAATCGGGATTTAATGATACATCATATATTAGTAAAATTAAATTAGTATATCTAATATCTTGACATAACACTGAACCTTTGTCACTCCTAGATATAATAATAATTATTATTTCATTATATGAATTATTACCAATAAAACTATAGTATTTATGAATTAAATTTATTACCATATAAAGTCCGGAACTTGCCAGAGAAAGAAGGAATGTCATTTTAACATATATCCATACGATGTATGAAAGAGTTTTGAGTAAGTCTGCTTATACTCGAGAAACGCACTTCTTTCATCTTGAGCAATTAGTTTATACAGTTTTGAATATCTTAACTAATACGTACGCCTTTAAACAATCCATTGTAAGAGAGTATATTATGAGGTCTCAAATCTTTGAATCTGAGAACTACTTAAAAACTGCGAGAATAAACATTACCCATAATAATCTCACTCACTGCGAATTATAGAGACAATGTGACTAAATCATGTGCAAATTTTTAGTTGAAACAACAACTACAACACACACAGAGGAGCGATATATAGATAACTCTATAATACCAATAAATATGAAAAGCGTATTTGAGACATGCACTAAAAACACAGGGAGATGCTGTCATATCTCCCAGTTCAAGCGCACAAATGTGTCCCACTATTAAATATACACATAATAACGGAAGCTTACGTGCTAGACTGGAGCCCGGTATGGTCAAGGACCACACACGTTTTTAGCCGCGCACAGGAAGAAGGTCTGAACATCTATAGGTCATCGCGTTTTTTGGTACTCTCAGTATGTCACTGGTATGATGAAAGTATCCCATATCTAGTTCTATGAAGAGTCTCCGCGTAGAGAGATGAAAATTTATATCATGCGGTATACTGTTCTGACGTGAGAAATTTAGGACTTAACCGAATATTCCTCTTGAACGAAGAGCTCATGGCGCGAATATCTTGCACCCGATTCCTCACGAATATTTGCTTAACTTTCGAGATCGGTTCTTCACGAATATTTGCTTGACTTTCAAGATCCTATTTTGGATCCAATGAAGAGTTATCTGCGAGTACTGGAGAATTATGTTCAATTCCTCTTGGACACAAATGTCTAATTGTATCAAAGTGCGAGATATCATTACACAACTCAAAAACTAGACACATGCGCACCTAAACAGGGAAAGCGTTTTTCCTTTTGGCAGGAGCGATTTTGTCGCCTTTGGACGCGAGAGAGAGAGGAGAGTTTCGTGGCAACGCCTCACATGCCAGATAGTATGTCAACGCTAGTAGATGAATCAACCGGGAATCTTATTCGTATTTCTCTCTCGAGTACTACAGAGAGAAAGATCACAAGAGATTTGTCGCATCGAGCCAGAATATATGGATACTTAAATCAGAGTCGACTATGTAACGCTCAAACTGATATAATACAATATGCGTAAAATCAAGAGGTCAGAGACCAAATTACCATTGCCAGGAGCAGAGTTTCATTATGAGATCACTCAGTGCCCTTTGCTACACAAATCACTTATTCTTATATACACATGACTTATTATGAAATTTATTCTGAGAGCGATTATATCGGTACGTCCATATCACCGATACATATTAGTCTCAACTTACCCAGGTTATTCTAATCATAAGATAGCACTGATACCTCAGAACGGTTAGACGGTAGTAGAGTTAAAATAGTAATTAATGGAGGTATCGAGAATTATACTTATTTATGAGATCTCCAGACATGGAAGCTCGTACTCTTTTTGTGTTATAGTACTATTTTGAGGCCTCTACTAAGTAGCTAGAGGAAAAGTGGCGACCGAAGACTTCAGATACGCCAAACCTCTGCTCGAGCCACCCGGATAATGACCTAGAGAGAGCCACTAGCCACACTTAAAAACTATCTATTCTTCATCATCTTATGATATGAGTTATGCTATATATAAGTATTAACGTCACTCATCTCTACTCATTGAAATTAATTTTATACTATTGAGGAGTCTGGATAGACAATTAGATAGTACTAGGATGCACAAGCAAGTATGTAAAGCCACTCCACTACACTCTTATAATACGGAGGTGGCCATTATTACGTAATAAAATATATACTTTGAAGTATTCAGTTCATCCCTAGATTGAATAGTGTAACAAAAAATTATCTAACTGATACAGGTTTATATTTTATGTAAAGAAGAGAGGTAACAGGAGAGAGAGTCAGGAGGGTATTTTTTGGGGCGTTGTTCGAGGGTCGAGCTAATAATTGTGTCTGACCAAAGGCTGCGAACACTAGTATGTGCCTCGAAGTGGCCTTAAGATCATTATGGGGCTTTGCTAGCTCTAACAGCTGAGAGTATTTCACTGGTGGCATACCACTAAATCTTTTATGTAAAATCAGATGTTAATCACACCGTCTTGCTAGACAATTCTAGTTCTCTTCTGTCTCCGCTAATAATTTTGACAAAATAAATAAGATAATTAAGAAACGTCAGAGAATTATCTGTATCCATACGCCAATCTCATAATAATACTATTTATAAATCGAATAGAATACTGGAGACGGAATAAGGATGCTATCGCAAAATAATCAAAATCTTACTGACCAGAACGAAAATTAAGAAAATATATATTTTCTTATATCTGAGAATAGAGCACACGAGGTCCACACATACATATAACTAATACATGTATAAGAGTAGAAGAACGGGAATTCTAATCTCTACCCCACACAGTGATACTAAACTTATCGGATACCTCTTGCTAATCGATATCCTGAATAATATATCGAGAGATCGATCTAAATCTTTATTTTCAGGCTGGCACAGAGTATAACAAAATGAGCGTGGAGGTATCGAAATTTCTGTATCGCGCAATACATCCTATGACGGAGACCATGATATTTTTTTATTATTACGGTCTTGTCGGATGACCGTAATTCACCAGAACTCGAACTATACATATTTCATTAATACTATTGCGAGACTGCGTACACAACTACTGCGCGAACCAGCCATACACCAACAATACGCTTTTCTTTTACTTTATCCTATGAAATATAGCTGCTACTTTCCCATCACGCATTATCATTTGCTAACAAATTACGTCATGGCCTTGTATAGCAGTAACCAAACAAAATCAGAAATATACAAATATTTTATTAACTTTTTAATCGAAGCTCGTTCCACATGCACAAGCACATTACGTTTAGCAAGAATTATTAGTCAACGTGATGATTATGAGATGGTACTATGACTCATAAGTAAATATTACTTATATATACCACGGAAGTTAATTTCTCACGTGTAGTTAACTCATTATTATTCACTCACGTTACTAGGATAAACTTATTATTATTATCTATTATTACTTTTTTAATTCAAAACACAACTAGCTTATCTAATCGTGGTAAGTCTCTCTTATAGAGTATCAAAGAATATTTATAGTTCAGAATAAAAGTGGTAATCTCTATGAGTACAGTCTTACAAATTTCAAATAAGATAATAACTAAATATCTATAGAATAAATAAACACAAAAAAAAGTATAACATAATATGTATAAGAATAGAGTATTCTCCTCCCAAGACACGTATCCATAAAAATACAGAATCACACTATACAGAGATTAGCGAGTGTAGAAAAGAGATTTCAACGCTGTCGAGAAATGATCAAGAACGGTTACCAACACAAAATAATCGCTGTCACTCAAATACAAAATAATAAAAACTTTCAAAGAATAATAGAGATATATACACATATCTAAGAATGATACGATATACATTAATGAAAACTGAGACAGCGCACAAATACTAATAATTAAATGATAAATAGAATATAGAGAGACGTTAGAGCCGAGGAAAATTGCTAGATATTCCAATGTTCAATCTAGTACAGCTATCTAACGAAAGAGAGGCGTAAAGAATTTGAACTGCATCGCACACAAAGAAAAAATAATAAATTTTCAATATATATATTGGGTGAAATAGTGAATAAAACAATGATGTTACACGGCACCCGCGAAGAGGTCTCACTAGAAAACGGTTAATCAACAAGATGCATAAAACAGGTTATATTTCTAAGGGCAAATACTGAGCGAGTCCCATGTGAACAGTAAGGTAGTGCGCAACGCTGTAGAAATCAGACCAAATTGTTATTTAAGAAAGATAGCTCAGGGGAAGGATATTATTAACAAGATGCTTCTGTTAAAATATAAATTGTGAAGAGCTAATACTGGTATCCAATGTATTGTGTGTCACACTAGTGTGTCAGCCTCATGAAATTAATTTGAAACCCGGTCAGCATGATTATTTTAGAGATATTAAGTAGGAACACCTTAAATGAGACCATTAGCCAACAAACTTGTTTTAAGAAATATCCATAATTATTAATAGAGATGAATTTTAACTGATCTTAGCCGCTAGGCCCGAATAAAAGACACACTCATATTATTCATATAAAAGTACCTGATATATACGTACAATTCAAGAATAATTGAGATAGTTTATACAGTAAGTATACTTGAATACTTTATAAATACTCTACACATATATTAACAAATGCCCATTCTCACTATAATTTAAAGAGACCGCAAAGGATCTCATCTCATTCACTCCCACCAAATGTATTTATTATAATGTGAGAGCTTCTGATGACTATAGGAATGACTATTTTCATAACTGAGACTTCTAATTTTTTAAATAATGTATACTCCCTTTGAAAATATATACGTTGATTCGAACTATACTTATAAATATCGAGTAAGTCAATACACGCAACAAGGACTATTTTATTGCCACTTCTTTATATATGTTATAGTATAGGAGAGAGTTGAGGCAGAATATATTTGACTCGCCATCGTGTATGAAGACTGTACTCTGATCATTTAACATACCCAGATATCACCCTGATATCTGGAAAAGAGTACACCACTCGTGTCAATCGCACCTACGATAAATTGGTTTCTGTGTGTAAAATTCGGGGGACTAGTAGAGATAGTTGTGACCGGAGCTCTCTCGACTCATCTTTCCGACAAGGCGCGAACAGGAAAAGCACGATGCCCTAATATTTGAGCTGAGTGATAGAGATGGAAATGGCAACGCGAAGCGGTGATAAATGGTTGTGGATTCGTTATTAGTGTGCAAACAAATTTGCACAGTCGATGCGAGGTAACTCACAGCACACCATCTGGCAGGTACACCGCTCCAGACCTAAAGCAGAGCGCGAGATCTCTACAATCGGCCATCTTTTGAGTCAGTCAAAATAATAATTCGTACGACCCATCGTCGTCTCACGCTTCTTACATTGTCGATCTGCAACGCGTGTCAACCATATGAGGAGAAGACAATAATTAAATATTTTTACATCATATTACTCGAATTATAAAGTATGACATATTATTCACGAATTGCGATATATTTTAGTATTGAATTATCAATATATTCACACGAATAATAACGATAATTAGCTTTATATATAACGAATAATTGTTTATTATTAAAAATCACTCCAGCCTATCTATCGACGCTAGCTGAATGATTTGTACTTATTCCAGCACTTCTGAACGAATGAAGATTTTTCGAAACTCTTTATCTCTCTTCATGATATATAGGAAGTGATTGTTCAGTTATATAGAATGACTGAATTAAAGTGCTTTCGAATTATTTAATTGACATTTCATATAAGGAGCAACGAATTATATTATATATCGTATTCAATAATTAACTTCTTATTTTTATGTGGGAGTCTATATAGTATTTATATTTATTATTATTTATTTCACTCCTCTATTAGAGTAAATCCACTTTCTTCATTATGTATCTATAATTCTAATTTATACCAATAAGTAACTTGCTTATTATTCACACAACGAGAAATGAGACCTCAACAGGAAGAAATCTCATATGAGCTGTGCGTGGATTAGAGGGTTTGAGTTCTTCCATTCTGAATGTAATTAGCCCCCCAGCTCCCGGGAAGAATATCTCGCTCCAACGATGTGTATGGATCACCCGCAGCTTAACACCCAGCCCAACACACAGAGATAGAGGCCGACTGGGTTCGAAGGAGGAAGGAGACTCGTATCGTCACACACTCTCCTGTTCGCTAGCCCGTCCGATGGACTCACGAGTATCCCCTCTCATCAACATTCTATAGGAACATGGGAGAGAGGAAAATATCAGATAATAATAGTCCATAAAGAATTTAAAGATAATCATACACTACAATAAACTTAGGCTGACAGAATATCTGATTTATTATATTAGAAACAGTAATGAATATAATTCATATTATATATTAATATATGATTCGTCTAAGTAAAGGTATTATTTAATAATTATTAATTTTACGAATTAAGCTAGAGTGAACTTCCTCAAAATTGGTATGAGTCGTAACTTAATGATTAAATATACTCAATAATATATATTCATATATATTTGAAGTCACATTGCCTTGATATAAATTAAGCTTTAAATAACTGCAATTTATATTGTCAATAAAGCCGCTTATAAGATAAAAATATTCAATTATTCTTCGAGCACTCATATTAAAACTGTAAAAAAAATGTGAACATGTAGAGATATACGATGTCGGGAGAAAGAGCGGATATATTCTGTGCACTAAGAAAAAATAATCCTCACCCGACTCTGGCTCGTCTTGACACTGAACTTATATGCGAAGGCATCATTTTTACTACGCACTTTGTCTATCGATTGTCAATGATACTATGAATTCACTCATTATTTTCGCCTAATGCGCCGGATACCTAGTTTCCTTCACCACAGGTGCTTCGACGATCAGCAAAGAGTTTAGTGCAAGTCTCTATGGCAACGGGTCGAACAAGGCATGTATCCGTGGTCAGAGAGACCTTTAATAGGCCTGTAGTGTCGATTTCCCACGTGCCACAACGAGTAGTGCAAAGGATATTTTGCAAGTCTCTGCGAGAGGCATAGGATACTCCCGCTTTATAGCGCCATATCGCAAGTATGTAGTGCATTTGCTCTCTACCGTCCAAAATTGACGAGTCTACGAAGATGGATGAATTCTTGTGGATGACTTCTTCGATCAGAGCATCAACGTTGTCGGTTGACTTGTCGCTCGCTATCATCTATTCTCGCGCGACTTATATAATTTCTATCGTAATTCGTGCACAAGGACACCGATCGAGAAAAGCTATATAGCATGGAACTGATGATGTGGTCAAGATGAAAAGTATAATCGAGAGTATCAGATGTTAGTAAGATAAGTGGTACGTGGCATTTATCTTGTTTCTACTTGAGTTAATCACAGCTCTGCGATGGTATATCACTCGTATTAAGTAGATGGGGAACAGAGTGTATATCTATGAATTCTGTAGACCCTGTCACTTGCCGAGTGAACGGTGAGACATAACTATCCTGAAAACTGCTCGTATGAGCTAGAGAAGTGTATCAATATTTTTGTCGCTTCTCCGTTCACGTGGCCGAACGAGAATCCGAACCCAATAATTGAGAGGGAACTACCTGCGGTCCACATATTCTGATCACTGACACACTGGTACGCCCATAAAAGTCGTCATTATAACCTCCACTGAGACCAACGGATTGATATAGTCGGAAGTGATTCGTCGTCAAAAAAGACCATATTAAATATAAAATGAAATTAATATTTATGATATAAACAATAAAGCACAAATAAGCAAAAATACGTCAAAAAAAAACGCAATAAAAAATGCTACTTATTAATGAATGACAAAACGTACTACGTAAATATATATACCAACTATGAATTAATAGGCAATGATTGCGAAAGGACAATGATAAATACTCCAAATAAATAACCAAAATAAATAATATATACCTATAGAAAAATGAATATATCTAAAATATTAGTACCAGAAAATTAATATATATATAAATATATATATATCAAATATATATTTTTATAAATATAAAACGCAAAAAATATATATGTAAGCCACCAATATAATTTAATAATATATCTTGGAAGCTATTGCGAGGCATTATCCTTAATCCTTGAGTATATTAATATATATATATTATAATATATATAATATATATATCAGGCCTTGGTTCAAGTACACTATTTTATGAGTCAAGTACAGACGTACATATATAAGTATCTACCTTAATGAGTAAATTGTTTCAAGTACAAGTACTCTAGAATTTGTTCAAGAGCAAAGTAACTATAATTATATTAACATGGTATATCTAAAAGTATACATATAGATACATAAAGATATACCTTAGTATTATTTGTATAAATTGCATATATTAATACATGAATATTAATAATTATATATATATATATATATATTAATTATATATATATATATATATAATTATATTCATGGACTAAGTTAATCATTAAAAAATACTTATATAGAGCATAAAGTTACTTCAAAGAGGAACCGAACTCTTCACAAAAAACGCATAGCAGAATAATATATCGTTAAGTGAAATATATGACTTTTTAATGGTATAAATATATATATATACTATACTATATATTATTATATATATATATATATATAATATATATATATATATATAATAATATATTAATATTAATATAAATATTAATATATTATAATATATATATATATTCATTCACCACCTTCTCTTCCCAAGACTTGGGTAAGGTGTCGTAACATTCAACCGGAAACAAGTATATAATAGTAGAAGAAAATATAATGTAAAGCAGTCGAAACCAGAAATGACTCAGCCTATATCCATATGCCAATTTATACCTTTTTGTGAGAAACTCGTACGCAAGTCAGAAAATTCACACCTAGAGCTTTACACGGGAAACCTGAGTGACGGATCCACTCAACTATGGTCAACATATTCGAGTCAAATATGTGGGAGGTTCATCCTTGGTCCATTAGTGGGCTACAACTCAATAACTCCCTCATAAAAACTCTCGCCAATTACTCTATCTCACTATTTATAATGCACACATATATATATATATATATTTATTATACATACATTGAAAACTCCTTTAATTATAGTTTCTTCTTGCCTCTGTCTATATATCACAACAATCTCTGCTCACGTCACAGTATTTATTTTGATCTTCTAATCTCAGAGATCTACATATCCACTGTTCACACTCGCACACAGACTCTTACATAGTCGCAGGACTAGGAGACTATACTCACCGTATGCTATCTCTTAAACAACAAACACATTACTAAGTTTTTGCGATCACGTTCTCAAACGCAATTCTCTGAAATGAGAGACATCTTTTCCACAACTCTTTACTACAGACACCTATCTCACGTGGTACTTAAATCAATGCAACTACATTCTCAGCTATATCATTATTAAACCTAAATTATCTCGTAATCTGAACACTCTTACCTCAAACGCAGAGATCAATATTTAATATAATCACGACAGATTGCATAATAAATGCTCTTAAATTTTATACTTCAAATCTTCATTTATATAACATACGCAATCAAGAACACACTCCTTTTACATTTGTCTACAATCGACTAAGTAACACACGAGTACCAAAATATAAACCTTCTATTATAAGCTTAACTCACTTTCTTCAAATCGATTTAATTATCCACAAGACCATTCGTATGTCTCAATAACTTTTAATAATAATTTTACTATTGAGAGAATATAAATGTGAGAGCACTCACGATACATATCTACGCTCATGCTCTCACAAGGCTCCTAAGAGAGCTATAAACATCGACTTGGTCACAAATATATCACACACCCAAATTACCTAAAACGCGTTTACACAGATATGTACAACGCAACTCTAGCAACGTATTATTCTGTTCCTAATAATGAAGAATGCGCGAACTAATATCTTGGTCCCTACTGTGCAGAGAGGACATTTACTATCTAGCGCGTCATCGCATACCGAGCCCATTAGTTTCATTACGCAAATTTATTAGAGGTATACTTATTAAAATATCTTTTATGAGTTGCACAGAACACTTTTTCCTGCTGTTCAACCATCCTACACATTTAGGGTCACTTTCACAACACGGCGAGAGAGCGAGATCTCGCGTACACTCGCAGGGAATCAACATGCACTTAAGACATCTATCTATTATATTAGCTATGCTATCTGGTATGACTTCAAAAATCGTTTTCGTCTCTTATCAATCACACAACCTTAAAAACTAGGCAGTTTACAACACTGCCTTCTCTTACACAGAATTCACAGCAACACACAATAACAACTCAATATAGTCTATTAGAACGCACTCTAGTATCGAGACAGGTAGGATTGAAACATCTCATTACCACTTCTTTGCATAATACTAAATATCTCCAATCATATCTCAGACAGCCACACTCCCCTGCCACCCCCCCCTCTAATTCTTCATAGCCCCCATCTATATAACAAAGAATAACCACGGAAAGTACGAATATGATTATTAAAAAATTCCGCCTCACTCTGCTAATTAATATTAAAGCTTCTAATTATCGAAGTTTCCGAGAAGACGACCATTTTAAATACTATTAATATAAGAAATCTTCTTTTACACAAGCTCGAAGCTTCTATCACATTATCGATATTGTCACAATAACTCAACTACATAATCTTAGATCGCGACTTATGTCAGAAGTCTTAACAACCAAGACAGCACATAGAAGTGCATTCCATAAACAATTGGAATAGCTAACAACACAATTGGCCTTATTCACTCAAAAGGCTTAACACGATGAATCCTAAAGAGACTATCCATGCCATAAATAATCCAGACTCTCTAATAGTACGACTTTTCCCAAGATTTTGAGATCATTTAGGTCGAACGAAAACATAGTATTTTCCTTCCTTCAAATAAGGATTTTTGCATTTCATTATCTCAGTGCATAGCGTGGACTTTATAATTATAAAGTAATATTGAGATCCACACACGCATTCTCTACCATATACTAACGATAATCCACCTCTATGTATCTCACTACAATCAGTATCCCTATCACGATATATCATCAATTAGAAATCAGTACACTATATTTCGATCACAAAATACTACCAGCATATATCTTCACTTACCCCAACACTCACAATACAACTAAAATTACCTACTATTAATAATAATTAACCTAAAATTACAATTAAACATATATATAACTTATATACATATATATATACTATATATACTACCTATACCCTATTTTCACAGAAATGTCATCTTAATAGCTGCTGTCTAAATCATGTTTCTACATGGTGACCATTTACACACTCATGTATTATACTCTCTATATGGGCGTTATAACAGTAGGGTAGGTAGGAGCACAGGATCTTCCTCAGCATAGCAACTCAAAACATCCACTCGAGTCCTGCTCTTATATATAATTAAAATAAATAACATTGTGACACAATGGCACTTTAATTTGAGAAGATTATTCGAAATTTTATATTCTTGTATCTTACAATTTGCTACATAATAGAAAAACTAACATCTATTTAAATAAAACACTCACTAATATATAAGAACAGAGGAGAGCATACTTTAGTAAATAAACGGTATTATTTATCGATACAATATAACTTATTTTGGATGAATTTTCGTCTAAATCCTCTTACACCCAGAGAACTTTGCATAGTATGAAATTTTGCTTGATAACATTATACTTTCTGAAGAATGGTTTCCGCGTCAGCGAGTATATAGACATTTGACCTCACATACTCTTCTCTCAGAGAACATTACTGTTTTATACTATCAAATTTAAAGATGTGAGTCAGAAGTCCACGAGGAACATAGCTCAACACGTCTCACTGCCCAAGGACTGTACATAAAGAAAAGAATCAATTTCGTATTCAGCACTTATTTTATGATGTAGTTATGCCCTTATCTATGGGAGTAATAATCAGATTTATATACAATTTGATAAAGTTATAAATTTAGATGTGGTATTAAATAAAAATAATATAAAAATCATACTTTTATTTATATCTCACATCCAGTATAATATTTATTAATTATATATATATATATTTATAGAGTGATAAAAATATAATTATGGGAATAATATTTAATTTTAAAATAGTATAAACTCTCTTTACTTTTATGTATATCACTCATTCATACAGATAATTTAACATATTGCTAAAGTTGAGATAGACTGCGAATTACACCACCTTACAATAAGGAAAGACAATACGAAGTACCTTTATCCATAACGTTATATTCTGAGCAAAGGTATATATTATAATTATCATTTAGAATCATCTAGTAATAACCTACATTATTATACAATCATCTCCACCCATTTATCCACTAGGTATATATACTATAATATAATATTAGCTTAATTATTCTCTATCATAAGAATAAACGACCTAAATATCACAAGTGATTAATAAACGATATATTGGGTAATATTATATATTGTCGTAGCTAAAACTGGGAACCTACGATCTTTCACAGTGTATTAGAAATCCTTGTATATTGATCATAAATTACTGTACACTTAAATGAAAATCTACTAAGTTTAAATAACAGTCTTTCATAAATATACTGATAATGAGATATAAGTTTTGTTTAAATACAGGAATCACTTAACCACTATAATTATTACTTGTAATCTATCTAAATTATAATAATAATAATAGGTTTAATTTATTTCAATACTTTATATTCTTATTAACTATTTATAAATATTAAAATTTTAAATATAATTTCTGTTTTCTGTTAATAAAATTTTTAATCATTATATATTAGTAAGTCTTTGAGAAAATTGGGAAAGAAGGTATTCTTACCCGAAACTTAGATCGTGAGTATATATACTAAATAGATATATTATATATATAATTGTATCAATAATTCCTTTTGGATTTACTTACGCTATATTAATATATATATATAATATATATATATTAATATATATATAATATATAATTATATATATATATATATAATATATATTATTATATAAAATTTATATAATATATTAATTATAAATATATATATATATATATATAATAATATAATATATATTATATATAATATGATATATAATATATATTAAATATATATATATATAATATATATAATATATACTATATTAGCATAATACTATTATTAACTCTTATATATGGAAAAATTTATATTATTATATAGAATACTAATAATAAATAATAATATACTAATACGTTATAGATAAATGATAAAAAAGACATATAAATTTGGCTATATGTCTTTTACAAAAAAGGATGGCAGCAGCATCACAGTCGTTGAGGCAAGTTACCTTGAAAGTCCTATTGAATATTTTTTGCCAGTAATCAATTATTTTTATATGAAAGGTGCAAGTACAAGTAACAAATTCTAATATCAAAGTACAGAAATTTATCTTTATATAAAATAAAATAATTAAAATAGTGCATATGGAACCGAGAGTATATGTTTAAGTAAACTCTGCAAATATTATGAGAGAGAGTAAACATTAGCTTAAAAAGTTTATCTAGAAACAAAAACTCTCAAAAATAAAACATAAAAATCTGTTTCTCTATAATAGGACTACGATTCACATAATAGTATAACTTTACCTAGTAGTGAAACCGCTAACGCACATGTAGTATTTACTAAGATGATAACGATTCATTATTATCCATCTTGTTTAATTTATTATTATTTATAAATATTTATATTTAATATTTATTATATTATTATATTATATATAATAATTTTATAATTTAATTATTTATATATTATTATAATTATTATATATTATATATATTAATTATTATTAATTAATAATTTATATTTAATTATATATAATTATATATATTAATAAATTAATTGATTATTTAATTATTATTATATATAATTATTATATATTATTAATTATATATTTAATTTAATAATTAAATATATATATTAATAATTATTATTATTATTATTATATTTATTATCTTATTACTCATTGAAGAAACAATATGGAAATATTAGTATAAACATAAGTATACTCCGATTATACATAAGAAATATATTATTAATTATATATATATTATTTAATCACCTTATACATTTATTATTATGATGAGTATTATTATTATTATTATATACAATTTCTTATTATATTTACACATTAGGACACTCATATCAAGAATAAATCTAGTAAATTAATAATCATATATAATAATGAGATCATTAATCAATCTAATATATTTATTTAACTCCATACTAATACATATCATTAGAATATTAACTAAATTAAAACTGTAAAACGATAAAATAATTCCAATACATTTATTCGAACTATAGTGTTAACATTATCTAGAATCATATCTCAGTTAACTACTAGGGTTAGGGCATAAATGAATACTATATCAGTATTTACTCCTCACTAATAGCAGGCGTAACGTACCGTTCATTTAGGTACGCATCACTGAGCATAAGGGAAACAGTTTGTTAATGGAATATATAAATAGTATTTAAGATTTAAAATTATATATATAGTTCACTTTAGGTAATATATTGAATCACATAGTATATATTATTGTGAGTACATAATACAGATATTAAAATAGATAACTCGAATGTCTTCTTGGTATATATATACTAAGTAAAGAAACGCCTATACTGCCTACAGCTCAAAATTATAAGTTGTTAACTGTAAGGTTTACGAATCCGATCAACACTGTATAAAATAACGAGTATACTTTTTATAGAAAAAAAAGGGATGCACATGTTAGAGTCAAGCAGTCATGCGCATAAAGGCATAAGAACGCCGGTCTCCTGTAAGTGGTCATACATTAATTAGACTAATTATAATATATAATTACTAGTATAGTGTTTATGAGCTCAAATTATAAATGTTAGATATAAGAAGTTAATATAGAAAATATAGTTATTGGTATAGACATAGTATGTCCGAGATGTAAGATGAGAGAGAAGAAGAGAGAGCAGAGATGAGAAGAAAGAGAGATGAAGAGAGAGTAGAAGAAGATATATAGAAGAGAAGAGTAAGATGAGAGGTAGTAGTATAGAGAGAGAGAAGAGATGAGAACTCATGCGATAAGTATTATTATAGATAGACTTAATAATAATCTGAAAAGATATATATCATATACGTCTAAACTAATATAATAGGTAGATGTTTGACTAAATCACATAGTATGTTTAAGCGCAAGTTAGGTTTGAGTTACGTAATATTTATAAATAAGTAAGTAACATATGTATTTTATAAAGGTATAAAAAGAAAGTAAGAATATATACGGCTAAGTATATTCATATATAAGAAGATTAATATATATAAGATAAAAGTAAGAGGCTACGTATATATATAATTTAACTAAGTTCTTTATTGTAGCTGAGAAATTCTTCTCTCAATAAATAAGTGAGAAGTATAGTATCAAGATGAAAATCATATTTATTCTAAACCTTATCTACGTTGACAACTAACTGAAACAATTATAAATTCCGTATGGAGAAAATGAACTTTCCACGTTCGCACATAATAAAGTAACATGTGGAGCAAATTAGAAGAGTGATTTTTGTGTATTACAAAAATTCTGTCACTCCGTTCACAAAATGCACTTATGCGCTATATAATATATATATCTATAATTATATAAATTTCATCATTATATATAGGGTGAGTTATAATAAATATACCTATACCCTGAGTTATATGGTAGTATTACGATTCTACTCTATTAACATATATCGAGTTAGTGGGTCATATTACTATATATATATATATCGTTTATTGATTATCCTATATTTCATGAAATTCATAATTTATCCATTACTTACTTTTCTTATTTATAGCTATCACCTATACATTGATGCTTTATTTTCTATTATTTTGCTTATTGTATAGGGTATATAGACTATATCACAATACTTCTACTACTCTAGTAGAAATTAAGCACATATAGACATTATGAGTGAGTAGTTATCTGAAACATTATATATTATCAATAAAATCCAGTGTATTTATAGTGAGTATTACTATATAAATACATAGTATTAAAGATATAAATAGACCTTTATACTATCCATTCGGTATAATATATACCCTATTAATATATTATATCTATATTGATTATTATTTCAAGAACTCGTAGCACCTATGAGTACTTATCCGAGATTAACGTGCTATATATTATACTACTTATCCATAGTTAATTTATAACTGAGTTATTATCTTGCTATATATAACACGTATTTTACTCCACTTTCCTTGAGCTCCTAACTATCCTTCGTCGAAGCCATGCCATGGTCTAGCTATTATTATTTCATCATCTCTAAAGCTACTATTAGTCAATTAATATACTATAGTATACTACTTTATAACTTATTATATATATATGAGTAGGCTCTAAGTACTGAGCTACTCACTTAACCGAGAGTGGGGCGTAGCGGATTATAATATATATAACTCATACGGCTTACTATGTTAAGGTGTACAACATACATACAGTACAGATATTAGAGAACAGCAAAGTATATCTTATATGTAGAATTAAACTGTAAATTTATCTAAAGTATTACTTAACTAAATTGCTACTTGGGTAAATATAAAATCTATACTGACTAAAATTAAGTGTAATTGAATCATACGATCTATTAGTGACCGTATCCATTACATATCATATATACTGAGAATTACAATCACAGGCCGTTCCATACACTAACACTTAATATTATATATATATATATATATATATCAGAGGAGTGTATTAATAGTATGCTATAGTTAGCGGAGCTCACCCAAATGCAACTGATGGTGCATATATTCTTTTTTTTTTTAATTTTAAATTTTTCACTAATCACAGACAATTTAATTTTTATTCTTTGTAAGGTTAGATTAACAAAATCTAAAACACTTCAATTTTCAACTTGAAAAATTTGACAATTTAAAAAATATACTTTAAACCTGAATTCAACTGAATAATATCACATTTCCTTAAAGTTCTGACTTTACTAAATCCCAGTTTTTTCTTTAAAGTAACAGAGTAAGTAATACTGTCACCGTTGGACGTTCAATAAAAGTGACAACAATTTTACTCGTCTCCAACATGCGCGAAAAACGCTTGGCTTTTTTGCCGGAGTTCACTTTAGAGTAAGATATACAGCGGTTAGCTTGTCGCTCCTCTCAGCTATGCTTTTTTTTATTTAAGCATATATATATATATAACACATATATATATATATATATATATATATTAAATAAATATATTAATTAATATTAATATATTATAATATATTATTATATAAATATATATAATATCTTATATATAATATATATTAATATTAAATATATATAATATAATATTATATTAATATATATATATATATATATTATAATATATATATATATATACTACTCACAGACAAAAAAAACACATATAATATATATATATATATATATATATATAATATATATAATTTAATAATATATATATATATATAATATTATTAATTAAAATAAATATAACTAAAATTA
>JABUQX010040744.1:45000-52035 GCA_015478945.1 Trachelipus rathkii
CCTTTTTTCGCACTACAGTAGGTTAATAATAATGAGTATCTAACTCTTAAGAACTTGATTTTTATTAAATGGTATTATCTAGTAACCCATCAGGGATGTCTTTAAGGGACTACACCCCTACCCTAAAGGAGGATATCCAATGTATAAAGTAAGAAAAATAAATAAAGGAAGAACTATATTAGTAAATTACATAAAGAATCACAAAATAGGCTGAGTGAGGGAAAGGATGAATAGAAGGAGAATAAGCACAAGGTATGAAGCTATAGATAGGCATATCGATATATATAGCGGTGCATCAGCACCGAGAGATTTTGCCGAGATAGCCTAAAAGATTGAAAAATCATGTATCCATAATAACGCTAATATAATAGACCGAGTAAGATGTCTATCCCTATGAATATTAATTTTTCAATACTGAATATTTTATATATTTGAGAGTTTCACCACACACCCTCTAGGGCCACGGATACCATCTCAGAGAAGAATCAGTATGCAGAGTTCGCCAGTAACGAAAAGATATGACAGAGTTAAGTAAGACGAGCTATACTTGGGCACCCAGCGTAAGAGAAGAACCCAGAGAAACCCCCCAAAATTAAAGTTCAGAAGAAAGGATGATAGAAGAATTATTATTATATATCAAAGCAAGGGAGCCCCACGCATATGCTAGAACACCTCCCGTATGGCGGAGCGAACTTAGCGCACGCCCATTGTGATATGTTTCGCGGCCGCGTGGTGTGAGATGTTTGCAGAGTATCTCTGAGTGAAAACCAAAGCGAGAGAATTCCAAAGGCCCAGTGAAAATGTGAGTAGAACCTTCTTACTCTCCATCGTTTACGAACAGATTTCGTCATTCTCCTCAACCACTCCATATCTCTTATCCTCAAAATGAGGATTCGTTCGTCGTAGGAGGAGATCCTCCGAGAGAGAGGGGTACCGGACTGTACAGAAAAATATATCGTAGTGCTGTTGTAGGTACTACACTGAGGTCTATAGTGTCCTGTACATTAGTACGAGTCAAATTCGCGCGTACATGTATAAACTGAAATGTACGTAAGAGTTATCATTTCCTGATGTAGCGCGGAACTAGTTACTGCCGTATAAGACACCGGCAACCGTATCATATAGTGGAAACTGCACACCCCTCGATAAACAGGCTAACTGTGTAGCTCGATCTTTACTCAAAATATCCATCATGCACACACTTCACACCCTAACAAACCATAACATAAATCTACGAACATTAGATGATCAACATCTATCAACTCGACTCTCATTTCTTTAAGCTGACGTAAACTAATATATTTCTTTTTAAACTAATACTATTTCAGACTCAGAATCTTCACGCCTCCGAATCCTCGCTGAAACATGTCGACTTATTTATTTTCACGCTAGTCTGTCTTATCGAAGTTTAGGAACTACAGACACACACCATATCCGGTAAGCACCATGTAGCCACAATGAGGACCACCACGCTCGGCCGCCTGCACGGCTAATGCTTATAACAGACACCCAGCTAATGGTGTACCAAGTTCGAAAGGGGTCATATGCAAACAATACTCATCACACACTCCTTTAACCACAGCTGACACCGGTAGCACACTAACACTATCTAAAACACTAATCACACTGGACACATCCCACACATAATCACACCTAAGACACACATATACACAATATCACATAGTACCCGCCTAATAATACACACTAACTCACATATATATATATATATATACCAACTACCTCCACCAACCCTCAGCCATATAGTATTAACTATACAATACTACTACACTCACTAAGATAACAAACATCCACTACCTAGTCATCAACTAACCCTACACTCTAATAATCTCCACACACAGACTATGTACTTTATAACCACTATAAACAACACATAACTACTCATTAGCTACACTTACACTTACACGCTTAGCACAACTTTTAACACTATCACTTACCCAATATACAACTTTGAGCGAGCATAATACCTCCGACACTAACATGAAAAAGAGAGGAGAGAGAGGAGAGAGAGAGAGAGAGAGAGAGAGAAGAGAGAGATGAGAAGAGCACAGCAACACGTACGAGTAAAGACGAGTAAGGACCGATGTAGCTTATATGAGGATCGAATGACATATTGTCGCATAAAACCAGTACTAAACCATATATATGTAGTGCTCTCAGCGTAACACGGCGCTCATTGCATATTGGCGATGGCCTACCTCTTCGCATGGCCTTCCATATCTTTGTACGGTCCCCACTCAACTTTCTTGATCTGCTCATGCTCGCTCACTAGCTGTGTTGGCGAACATCGCTCTTGGTCTGGTGTCTCTGAGTACAAGTTTATGCGGATATCTCTCTCCGACTCACACACGTTGGCATTACACGCAATACACTCAATAACGAGTATGAGCGCACAATATTGTAGTATGGATGCGGCGGGCACCTTAGCTAGCGTATGTGCGAATGCGAGACCCGGAACAATCCTATAATCTGTGAGTTCTGAAATTATGGAGCTCTGAAAGTGCTTTTTGATCTTGTGCGTTTCAGACTTGAGCGCGACGTGTTGAGAGCGTAGAACTAGTGTTTGTGCCTAATGCATCTATCCATTTATTAAAGGATCTCTAAAAGACTCTTATATGTTTATACTTTAGATAGATAGTATATAACTATTGTAGTTATAATTCTAATGAGTGACACAGGTGAGAGTTACCAATGGTGCCTAAAGTGAGTGTCACATAGTGCCTAAATAAGGTGCTACATATGTACCATATAATAATATTAGAGTTCCAACATTATTATGTAGGTATTCAACTGAGTGCCACTTATTATTATTTAATAGCCATATTATTATTCTAGCCTTCCTTGAGCCTAGAATTAAGCCCTCATAGATATCTGGTAGTCTACTACCCATATGGATTATACATGAGTAATTGAGAGGAATCGATTGGGGTATATTATAAGTTGCTAGTAGTAATATTAGCTTATACCACTATGAGTTATACCCTTTATTATTTCTATATCACTTCTTAGCACGATCATAAAAATATATGCTAAATGAGTTTACATACTAGTCTTTCGAGGCCAATTGAGAACGCAATAACAACAAAAAAAGTCTACTATCACATACACACAGCGCTTACAACAGCTCAAGGTGTACCTAGCCCCTGCCGCGACACACAACACTGCCGCGATAGCGCTCCGAGCTCACAGTCCTGCACAATAAAATCAGCTCCCCTCGTGCGGTGTGTGAGAGCGCGCAGACCGATACAAAACTAAAACCATAGAAACGAAAATTGCTAAATATCTAACTTATGAACTTGTTTCCTGTTTGTCACACACATGAAGAAGTCAGTTATGTAATCCACTACTTACATAACTGATACGTCACTTTCAATGCTACTAATACAATAACTGTAGAGACCATTCGTCGTTGATTATCTGTAAAAACAAAAAATCCTATGATGCGAGCCTCTAAAGAGCTAGTACACGGACACAGAAAGTCCTCCACAATCTACATAGCTCGAGAGGTGTTGACCTAGCGAGCATGTAGAGAGAGTAATGAGAGAATTATAAGCTTATTGTTGTTGTCTTAACATAGCTTTAAATGGCTTTATGCTTAAATACATAATTATTATCAAACCATGTATGTGTGTTCTTGAGTAAATGATTTTAATTATTCTATAAATCTGGCTACATTTTGTATTTTATATATTAATTTACAATTTCAAAAAAATACTTAATATAAGAGAAGGAAGAAACAATTCTCAAGATAGTGGCTGTCTTCACAAAAGGTAATGTCCACTGTACATAGTTGTAATAATTTTTACTCAGTACAAGATTTACGAAGGTAGCAGATATCTAATTATATAATAATGAAGATAAAACAATACTTGTTTGTACATATGTGAGCGAGAGATTATAGCACCAGCTACGTAATACAACACATCAGTCTAAATCAATAAGAGATACAGACAATATATGCGATATTCGAATCGCACTTATATTAAAAAGAGAGAATAAGATGTTAAGTGGGAGAACTAGAACGTCATTACGAGGATATACGAGGAGGGAGGATGTAAGTCAATTTTTACCGTTGGGCCGTGTATGACAATGCCTTTATTCTTCATTTATTATAATCATATAATTTATGTATAACATTATGTTATTCTTTATATATTATTTTTTGTTTTTATATACTTTTTTTATATTATTATTAAATATTTTAAAAATTTTATTAAAATGTAAATAAGAAAAATACATCCATGAGATAGTCTGATTATATATAATCATTTATTATATATTTTAACTTAAAAATTGTATCGAAATTTATTTAATTTAAATCAACATTAATACCACTTTACACAGACCTTATAAAGAAATAAAACAGTAAATCAATATAGGTATAATCTATATACTATAGCAATCAAATGCGGCTAATATAGAGTATTGTAATTATTTTATTAGCCTTATTATAACTGAGCTTTTAAACTGCCTTATATATATATCAGTTTTACACTGCTTATTTAATTTATTAATCTCATTTTCATTTATATAATACCTACATTTAGGACGAGTATGGATAGTGGAGAATTATACGTTCCACGAATGGTCCCGCGCTACCCATGTCTGTTGGTCAAGCGAGAGTGCGCATTATCACGTGGATGCTACTAGCGTCAAAAACAACATAATTACTAATATATTTAAAATATATTAACAGAGTAATAGATAGAAGAATGTTTTATATGAGACATATACCCTAATATATATACTAGGTAAATATAAATAATATGTATGATCTATAATATATTTATATAAGAAAAGTTTAAGAATATAAAAGATGATTATTTATTATACTCTAAATTATTCTAATGATAGGCATATACGTAATATATTAGTATCATTGGAACTAATATAGCCATGGTATATATAATAAATTATTGCATTAGATGAATTATGAATGCAACAAACTATGAATTTGGAAAATTATAGACAGAAAAGCGTATACACAGTTTATTCTACACCATCTAAATATCTCGGTGTTTATTTCTCACATAAACACAGATAATTAATTATTTCATCATAAAGCTAAGCCAGTAAGTAGCGAAATGTATTTCTTCTTCTATAATCTCACACTGCCTATTCCATGTAATTTACTCAAGCTAGTATTTGTGAAGAGACATGACGCCCAGAGTCAACTATTAATAGAGATCAATATTAAATATAGATGGATATTGGCAAAGTCACAAAAAGGGGAGTTTTTTTCCTCTCTTCAATTCTATAGAAATGAAGCAGTCCCTTTATATATAGTTACATGATACAACAGAGGTATCTATAATTCGAATCCCACATCTATTCTGTTTATTTTTATTTGTAAATGATATAGAACTACACGTGCGCAAAACACTACGTTACATGAGGTGATCATGCATATTCATATACAATATTTATCATCCGCAACGTTAACCCAAAATTTCTTATGCACACTAAGTAGTTTATGTGAACATAGAGCGATACCTCGTAAAGACAGAGTGGGAGGGAGCGCAATTGAATGCAACAGTGTAAATTATCACCTTAACATTATTTCTCACCGTCTTATGAGAGAATAATATAAACATGTAATATATTTCTTAGATAATAACGTATATATATCTGAGATTAATGTATGATGTCTAGTAAAATTTACATATAACACACTCAGTGTGTTTATTAGTGTTATATATTGTCTGAGACATATAGAGAGTATCGTCTATATTTATGGAAATATAGTAAGAATTATGGTAATTTATGACAGGCCCCAGAAAGAAGTACAAACGCTGCTGATATTCGAGTATACTATTATATTATTTTATAGAGAAAATCAAGTCCTCTACACAATACACACTACACAAGCCCTATAACAGAGACAAACCTCTCCGCGCTTGAAAACATATTAGAAAAGACTATGGTAACCTGCTCTACGGAGAGTTCGTTAGGTGTCTCGCGAGCTTGGCTCTAGAAGCCCGACTGCCACAAGCTTTCAGTATATGAACTGCCTTGAACATTGCATGAGACATATATAGTGGGTTATTTATATTCCCCTATGTAATAAAGAATGGTTACTAAAGAATCAATAATCACCAAGTAGTATAACATTGAGTAGCTCTTGTATCATGGATAAGGTAGAAGATATTTATAGTATAACAATTTTCTATCTTACAGCAAATTATCGACTGTTCCACTAGAGGCATTGAAGATTCAGTACAAGTTCTCTACAAACGCTCATGATAGTAGACCTATGACCTTAGTGAACACGCGCACAACCCAACCAGGAATGTCTCTACAACACTCGCTTCTATATTCACAGGTTATTCACATATCTATTCATCTTCTACACCTCACACACTATACTATAGATTTTCGACTATGGGAATTCAACGCAAGCTCAAAAATTGAGTTCTCTTTCTCTCATACATCAATCTGCCATCTCTCTCGCGACTAATTAACATAATCTATCTTTCACCAATCAACAGCAGTTGCATACCAACATGAATCCCTATATTGTGAAATCATAGTATATACATTAATCTTTTCGCAACCTCTACTCATATCTAGTAGATCTATATATGTAATTACTAAAGTTGATCAGATATAACCAAATATACTGAGAAAGAAGTGCACTAGGATTATATAAAAATATTCAGTATCAATATTTTAACATTATAATTAGAGAAAACTCAGACATTCACTTTACCCATAGTAAATACCATAATATATATATAATATATTATATTAATATTACAAATTGTATAGATCTATATAAGACTTGAATCTACATCACCATCTACTTAACGTAATCCGCTATATCTACGATTATGTATAGATAATACCTTATATAATGTAAGTAAAACTTAGTAAGAGTGAATATAAATGAAGAATATAAATTTATAAATATCTCTAGAGAGGATGAAGCATTACTAATTTAGAGTAGCGTAATATCTAGGAATATATGGCTCTGAATATTACTAAGTTCTATAGAGTTCTTTTTGATGAATAAGCGCT
>JABUQX010040745.1:0-71267 GCA_015478945.1 Trachelipus rathkii
ATCTATACTAATCAAGTATAACTCATGATATTTGAGATACATTTTATGAGATCGTTAACAATCAATAATAATAATAATAAATAATTAAATAAAAATAATAAATTATATATATAATATAATTAATATAAGTTATTCTATAAAAGGATAAAAATTTTCACGCATTATGTCAACACTATCAATATATAATAATATTAATATATAAATAATAATAATCAAATTTAATATAATATATATTCAATATAAGATATAAAATTATTTATATAAAAATATTATATATATATGAAAGGTTCATTCACTGAAGTAATATAATATATAGTAAATTTTATATAATTAATTAATAATATAAAAAAAATATGAAGAAAAAAATATATTTATATTAATTAATATAAGCAATATGAATATATATCTATATGGGAGAATAATTATTAATAGGATAGATGACATTCATAAGTTAGAACAATGATAGGGAGAATTAGAATTGAGAGCCCGTAAATAATGTGAAGTACTGAATGTATATTACATATTAATAGAATAATAATTAGTGAAATGATGATCTATTTAGAGGATGTATAAGCTATATACATTTGAATAAGCATGTATTTGCAAAAGTACTTAATATAGTATTTGAGTCTAATATGATTCAATGAATAGAGATGATTATATGAGATGATCAATATATGAATATAGTAATGATTATATTAGTATATATATATATACGATGATGTAGTCTATATATGATAGCTCGTATAGTATTACTGACCGAGTGATGAGTAATAGACACCACGTAATATATGAAAGAAACGATGGTATAGAATAGTATATGAAAACTGGAATAATTACATATATATATAAATTAATATAAAAGAAAAAAATATTAAAAATTACATTATAATATATTAAGGAAACTAAATGAATATCAGGATTTTAAATATAAAAAGAGGAAAATCATAATAATAATTAAATATAATCCTTACTAAACGATAATTTTAAATTTAATAAATGATAAAAATATACGATAATGGATAAAATGAGATACCACATAATATTATAAGAGCATCGTGCATATATGATTTAAAATAATATACTAGAGTAATATAAGTTAAATACATACCATATAAAAAAAAGAGTTAAAAATAACACAAATATTTAATATAATATAATTATAATATGCAATTATAATACATAAGATTTAATAACTATAGATTAAATAACAATTTATACGTTCTACAATTATTAGGCCAGCAGAGAGTATATAGCGGAGAGAAATACGTAGCTATCACGATTCAAAAGATATCGACGTATTAGAGATATAGTTATTGCAGTACATTACAGACTAAGTAAAAAACACGAATATCACTAAGTACAATATATTATCGTATGTATATATGATTGTGAATTATAAATAAGCATAAATATATAATAAGCAAGAAATACTTGAATTATAAATCAGATATATATATATATTGCGGCAGCATAATAATAATAATAAACAGCTTAAAAGATATAAAGCAATAATTAAAATTTTCCATTATTTTCGGATTAATTTCAGTCCATGAAAATATTTTATATAAATTGAATTTGATGTTGTCAAATAATAATATAAAACACACGTAACATAAGTTATAATCAAATATTTCTTTGATTACCGAACGCAGCTAAATAAATAATAAATATAAAGATTATTTAATTATTCATATAATGAAAGCAGAATTAACATATAATAAGTATAGATACAGGAGAAGATTATGATATTAGTAAGAGGGCAGGAGTAGGAGAAGAGAGAGGACAGAGAAAACGAGATGACAAAACTTTTATTGCACTGTATATAAGAAACTAATGGGTCTAAGACTGGAGCACAGCTTACAGAAGATTTAGACAAAGAGAGTAATAACAGAAAGAAGAAGTAAGAAAGAGGGTAGTATATAATGAAGTGCACAACCTACAAATGCAGAGAATAAGACTATGATATTAAGAAAAAAGAGTACACAATAGATGATATATATAATACATATAAAGAAGAAAGAAGTAACAGTAATCACAAAATATGATTAATGAAGAAATGCAAAGCAAAAACAGAGAAAAGCGAGAGAAGGAAATGCAGAAGACACATATGAGGTATATGAACATAGATAAGAATAATTACATATGAATGAATACAAAAGATGAGATAACAATATACGTATGATGCAACGAGTAAATACTAAATATATCAAGAAAAATAGACTGATAGAACGAGAATCATATATAGTATTATTCAGTTAATTATGTTATTTATTGATCAGACATTTTAAGTAAGCAATTTTAAGTATTTATAATACGTAGCAACATAACACAAAGGGATACTGAGCTTTTATAGTATAACTAATATCCGATATAATTATTTAGAGAAATGTTACTATTATTCACTTAAATTTATGAGGACAGTAATTAACGAATAAAACAAGTTAAATAATTATATTTTAATCTAGCGCATAGATAATAGTAATATACTAGAAGAGTAACTATAAAGAGCGTTAAATCGTAGTATTAAAAATTTTAATTTCACAATATTAATTTACTCTAAAATTCACATAATTTATTTTCATGAATAATTGTATAAATTCCTTAAGGACATAAGTTATCCAATTTAAATACAATATATAATTAATATTAATATATATTAAATAAACCTCTACCTTAGGTAATTTTTACATGAGAGAAGTTGGTTTTGATCTTACCAAAAATATGTACCGGATGCACAAAACGAATACTGTAGTTTGAGCAATTTGGATAGCATAATATATACCATTTATATTTACAGAATATAATTATATCAATATTAATTATATAATATATATTAATTACTCAATTTGACAATTAGTAATTTGGTTTTTTTTGCGATATTTTATCTAAAAATTTTATAAAGATATTATGATATACCTATAGAGAAGATGAATCGATTAACTTTATGTAAGTTATGGCGTTTCTAATCTGATGCGATTTTCAAAAATCAATTGTGAGAAAAAATGATGCCTTAAACACCTTAGAGCTACAGCTATAGATATAATTATTATTTCTGTGTGATATTCGAGAGATATAATAATGACAAAGTTGAAAAAGAATTATATTATATTATCTAATATATTATCTTATATTTATATTAATATTATAATATATTTTCATTATATTAAAAAATTAAATTTTAATTTTGCATCCTGATTACATAGAATTTATTATGTATAATGATTAGAAGGATTAGATTAAACATTCAAGTTTTGTTTATAGTTAAAAAAATTATCTTTTCTTTAGAAAATAATACATGTATATGTATACAGTACATTATATACTTATATATTTTTCTATTATTTAAATTTAAATTACAATTATTATCGGTATCTTATGCGATCTTTAAACAAATCATATCTAATATTCAATTTATATCTTGCATCTTTACATTACATTAGATGTCTCTTATAATTAATTAATATAGATTCCATCCACTTAAATATTAATAATCTTACATTTATTTACAAAAAAATTATTATTAATAATATTATCATTTTTAAAATATATTTAACACACTGAGTTATTTGATAAATTACTATTTATCTCCAGATTCTTTATTACCTCTATTATTATTACCGAGGAAAATATTTTAAAACACGTTCGCGTATAAAGAGGTATTAAAAATTATAAATTATTATAAGTTGTGTGGAGAGATTATATCGATAAAAGATTTTATTTATGATAATTTAATATATATCTAAATCATAAAAAAATAGTCTCTAAGTAGTTGCATGTCATTACTAATATTTATAATTAATTATGAAATTATATAAAATTGAGGCCTTATAAATAATGAGACACTAATTAGCTAACGAACAATGAAAATTAAAATTTTCAATTTTTAATATTAAAATATATAATTATATACTATTTTAAGAAATATATTTATGAATTAATTTTTTAATTATGACTTCTTCTTTTCATCACTTATTAATAGAATAAAAAAAATATTGAGTTTTTATTATCACTAATAATAATAAACACATCTACGGAACATAAACATCATATTTTTTTATAATTTTAAATTCAGTTATATTTATATTAGTATTTATATTATAGAATACATAATATTAATAAAATATATAAATTAAAATAATAATAATATAAATATTTTTAATAAATTAGATAATATATTATATTAATATAAATATATCAAATGAAAAGTAAATTACAAATGATAAAAAGATTTTATAATTATATATATACCGTCCTTCAGAGGTGGGACTACTTTCTCACGCTCTTTTATGCATCCAGCAAAAGTGTCCTGTATCTACAAGTTGACCGCTCACTATCGAGGGTCAGCTACCAAAATAAAGGTCTGAATATAGCGTTGGAAGGTATATAGGATAGTCTGTCAGGAAAAATTATGAGCCCGGTACTAATTGCCGAGTGTCGAGAGTATTACAACAGAAATAAGTATTCCGCCTTCATTAGTCTCAGTCACACTTTTATATGAAAAATTTGAAAGTTAATGTTCTTTATACTTATTAAAAAAAAATAGGTATGCTAAAACCATCAAAAAAGAAATTATATAATTTTATTATTTTTATAATATTATGAGAAGACAAAACTTTAATATATAGTACTTTTTATGTACTAAGACTTAGGATTGTTCTTATATAAATTCATCTTATTTCAAAATCATTTCTAAACGATATAATCAAATTCTTGCGAGAGAGCTTACGCTTCAGATTAGCGTCAACACCAAAGTTAATATTAGAAAAAATATTACTACTATACATTGAAAATTTTATTAGAAACTGAATAGGCTATTACCCCTTACTTCATATAACTATATATAAATTAATTATATTATTGACATATATATACTTATTACGAGAGAGCGAGAGCGAGAATAGATCTCAAATTCCAAACAATAAATGCTGTGATACACTTTTATGAGAGAATAAACTTTAAAATACACAGAGGAATATAAATTATTAAACATATATATTACATTTTTCTATATATCTAGATGAACTTTTTCAAAAAAATCGACAATATTAATAAAAAATTACTAAAACATTTTAAATATATTTAGATATATGTATATATATTAAGTAATAGAAAGATTTTGGTACTCTACATAAGGACAATATACCATGTTATACTCAAGAGATGATTAATTAGTACAAAATATATTATCGAGGTAATAATTAGGTAGTGTTTATAATTGAGCGTTTGAAAAATTTTGTATCAGATAAACTTCTATATACACTACACACCAATATTAAAATTATATTAAAAGATAATTTATAATATTTTAATATAAGTAAAGCTATTTTATTTATATGTATTAGATATTTATTAGGTATATATTAATAGTATTACAGGACTCTAATATATATATTATTAATATTTTATCATTATATTGTAATAAGTACCATTACTATATATTATTATATATAGTATACCTATATAATATATATAATTATTATATAATAATATATAATCATATATAATATATAGTAAATAACTCGTGTCCTTCTACTGTCCATATTTCTCCCTGGTCTCCGCTAGGAAGGAACGTCGTAGATAGAGCATCTTAATGTTGTTCCTATTCGAGTGTCCAGTTCAAATACCTTTCATGTAAATCAACATTTTGATTAATATAATTATAAGGGGAGCGGAGGGTAGAGTCAATGATAAAAATTTTCAGAGAACGGAAAATGAGCCCATGAATTGAAATTTAGAGGTGAGTAAGATAAAAGACCTTTATTAAAATATACTAAATATAGAAGACCTGCTAGAGATTTTGTTATATCGAATAATACGTAAATCGCGGCCCAGCACTACACATCGTTACACCATAGTATGAGCAAGCTTCACCTATACGCGATATGACACAGTATTTTGTTGATACTGTAAATATTATTAATTACACCTTTTATCTACCCACTTTAATTATGTGCGTGCCGCTGTAAGACAGCGAGAGAGAGAGATAAGTACTAGTAACAAATTTTATGAGTATTTTGATTAATTTGAGGGGTTCAAAGATGCAATCTCTAAATCATCGCTTGAGAGTAAATTGAAGCAGATACTATCTTTTTTAGATATAATGGTAAATTATGGTAGTCTACACCTGATTTCTTTTGTGACGAGCTAAGACATTTGAGATAGAAGATAAGATAAATGTAAATATATTTATATATAATGGTGTATTATACTAAGAATAATATTATTTAGTACACAATTACTGAGATTATGTAAATATTCATTCAATTTCTTCATTATAATATCATCAATAAATCTTCTGTAGGATATATATACTCATTGAACGTATCTTAATAATTATTGATAAAACCCTTCTTTGTGACCAAGAACTAAGCCAAGCATTATATTTAGATAGAAATAAGCACTTTGCACTGACTTAGCTAGAGGTGCACGGACTCTTGAGCGATAGCGGAGGTTATCGATGAGTCAGAAATAATTTGTGGCTGCGTGCGAGGTGCGGCGGAGAGCTTGAGAGCAGCTATCGTTCCATTTCATGCCGAAGGTGCTGGAAGGTGCCGCTAAAGCGTATCTTATTACCTACCCTAAATGAGCGGGTGGCCCAGCTCTCTTGATATATTACTAGTACATGAGTAAGAAAATTGCCTTAGACTTTCTTATACTCCGCTTTTTTATTCAAAATCACGCGGTAATTGTTTAGTATATATTATTCTGCGAGAGCGGGTCAATATAATTCACATAATATATTTTTATTTGATAAGAAATATCAATAGCTAGTTAAATAAAATTTCAAGATTAATCCAGCTTAAATTTTACAATACAAATTTAATAAAAGGTTAAATTTATATAATCTGTTTTCAGTGTCATCAGTTGCTAACTCTTTACTCTAATACATTTATTCTACTAGTATGAAAAGATCATAGATTCTGTTGGATGCATTCATGTAATAATTCTATTTTATTTATGGTCTCTTAGTATAAAATACATTTATTCATTACTATATATAACAAGTAGGAGATATTGAGCAATATACTGATTTAGAGTATAGAAATATACTAATCATATATAATAATAATGAATAATAATAAATAATTACTTAATTAATGAATAATAATAATAATATTAATATTAATATAAATGAATAATTAATAATAAATAATAATAAAATAAAAATAATAATAATAATAATATATAATATATATAAAATAATTAATAATAATAAATAATAATTAGATAAAATAATAATAATTCATACTAAAATGACTAAATAAAATTTCATAATAATATTCATATATATAATGGAATATGATCGATAAATGATAATTTGGTATAAAAAAACAAAAATTAATAAATAATAATATAAATAATAATAATAATATAATAATAATAATAATAATAATAATAATAATATAATATAAAATAAATAATAAAAAATATAATAATAATAATAATAATAATAATAATAATCATTATTATTAACAATGTTAAGTTAATGTTGATTATTATATTATTGTTACTATTATTATTATTATTATTATATTATTATTTTATTATTTATTATTATTATTATTATTATTTATTATTATTATTATTATTATTAATTATATATTATTATTATATTATATTATTATTATTATATTATTATTATTATTATTTATTATTAGTAATTATTTTTATATTGCTTTCATAAATTATATTAATTATATAATTATTATTATTATTATTATATTATATTATTATTATTATATTAATTATTATTATTATTATTATTATTATATTTTATAGTATTTAGTATTATTAATTTATTTATCATTATTATTATTTTTTATTATTATTGTTATTATTATTACCTATTGTTAATTATTATTAGTGTAGAAGTTTAGTAGTAGAGATCGTTAGTATTTATTTAGTATTATATTATTACTTAATTATTATTTATTATTATTATTATTATTTATTATTATTATATTATTATTCTTATATTAATTATTATTATTATTATATTATTATGATTATATTATTATTATTATTATATATTATTATTATTAATTACTTTTGCTATTATTAATTATTAATTATTATATATTAATTATATTATTATTATTATTATTATTTTTTTTATATTATTATTATTATATTATGTATTATTATTATTCTTATTATTAAGTAACAATAAAAATTGATTAATGACGAGTATTAGGAAACATCATTATTATATATGATAATAAGAAAAATATCCTAGCCATATTATTAAGATTATTTCACTGAATGTCTATTATAAGGTATGTAACACTCATAAATAATCGTTATAATTTTTCTATCCTACACACTATTAAAATATTCAATATGAAAATTAATAAAAATTTTGTACATTTAGTTTAATATAATGTTTCAATTTGAAAGGCGCATAAAACGTCCGCCGCTATGGGAGCTCTCTATATTCTTGCCAAAATGAATTAAGCTAATTTGTTTAATAATGAATAAGTGTAAATATATACCATTATTTTGGCGAAAAATACTTATTATTAATTATATATTTTAATTATTATTATTATTGATTATTATTATTAATTACTTTATTATTATTATTATTATTATTAATATTATTATTATTATTATTATTATTATTATTATTAATTATATTATTTTAAATTATCATATTATTGATTATTTGAATAAATATTAATATTTTATTGTATTAAAAATAAACGAAAACATTTCAAATTGCAGTTGCTATCAACATTTTGAGTTATAAAGTATAAGATATGGTAATAATAGAACTATTGCTAAGAAAAGTATCGATATATATATATATATATAATATATAATATATATTATATATTACATATATTATAATAATAATATATATATAATATATTTCTTCTAATCCTCGCGCCGCAGAAGTAGACTATCAATTCAACAGCATGTTCTTATTAGACCACGACATCCAGTCTATCAATGAGAAAAACGTTCATTTCGTGCAAAGCTAACGATGTTCTGGCCTGCCAAACCTCATGACGGATTCTTCTTCTTGGTTTCCTACTACTCTTTCTTGGTCCCGGCCTAGACCACCGATTCTTTCTCTGATTAACTCCCCGTTATATCATAAATTCTCCATTCATCTATCTATTGGCTGCTTATACAAAGTATAATACCCCTCTCAATAAGGTTGTCGTCTCAGCTACCTAAATCCGTTCTTCCCTGTGTTGGAACATCTGTTTTGAACCATCACCTAGTATTCGCCGTTACACACACCAACTATATCTAACTACTTCTCTCTATTCCACTCATGATAGTAAAAAATCTCGCTGCCCATGTCACTGGTGTTTGTTGAAAATAATCCTGCTATGTGATTTCCTCAGGGCTGCGGTAAATGCAAAATAATTGCTCTTCTTGTTGGATTGGAATCTAGGCGGCGTCCATCCGACAAACAAAATACATACTAAAGCTCTTAAATCCACTTTAGTGCCAAAATCGATATATATTCCGTTTTATCCTTTTATCATTATTTTACTAAATTTTACATCTACTTTATATAATATTTAAAAATGTACTGATGATGTATACACTAATATATTTAAACGTATTAGTATCTGACGGGTGTAATCCTCTCAAACAAACACTTGAGATTAACCGATGACCATTCGTAGAGCGCTTCTCCTGCTGATATTAAATTTGTGCCTTTCCAACATTCATTTCATACCTAGTTGCCATCAGAACTCGATGGTCCATCTTCTTATGTTCTCCTCCATTTACCAATTTTCACTTAACAACTGCGTAATACCCACCTCTGCTATATTTGTTTATTATCTAGCGGCCGACACTGAGTAATAGAATCGACTGTTTTTATACTACGCCTCCCTTATTTTCCCTAGAATTTTCGCTCTCTAATAACCACATTCCGATTATAAAGTGCCTGAGAGGGGAAATAACCAGAACTTGGAGGATTATCATGAGCGAATTCTCGAGCCCCGATTCAACATCCAAGAGTATTTCAAATTTAATGCTGAAAACATTCTTCTGAACCTGCTCTTTGAGATTTCTGACATAACTACATGTGCAAAGAACTGATTATGCTTTTAATGACCTTTATCAAAGCCCTGTCCCAATCATATCTTACTTCACCAAAATCATCTATTCCCTTTAACATGATCGTATATCTCAGGTATTGGAATCTTAAAGCTTTCCTGCAAAGTTCTTAAATGAAAAGCACTAATTCAAGAAAAGCTTGTATAACACGATCGAAAGTCTTATTTCTATTCTCACAACATTTTAATATATCAAATTTTAATATTATCCAAAATTAAATCATCTTATATCTTATAATCTTACATCATATCTTTAATAACTTATATGCCGTGTTGTCCCCTTTCTCAATAATTGTTTCCACCCGGGCTCTTTGCGCCCCTTTCTTCTTACTCGAGAATTTCTCTTGTTTATCAAACTTTGTTAACATATAGGTATACAGCAAAATTCCCTAGTAAATTCCTGATTCTTCTAATATTCGCGTTGCACTTATTATAATCACCCAGACATCATCACCTTCTCCCTTGAAAGCGAAATAGCACTTAAACATTATCTAATAGGTCGTCCTTTCATAATTTGTTTTTTTAATTTAGTTACCCACCCATCTGGTATTTTCTCAGCCTATAACCAGACCTGTTGAAATTTTAAGAGAGTTAAATATTAGCCAGAATACCACTCCATTCGTGCTAAAGCCATTACGCAACTTTTTCTTTTGTATATTTTCCTCGAAGTCGGTCTTCCCTTAACTTTCTCTCGCTTTTTTACACCCTCATGCGACATGCGGACTCACGCTAAACTCCAATTACCCAAGGTGCACACATGATTTTTAGAGGAGATCTCTTCCGCAAGATATTCGTACTACTTGCAATCTACTATCCTTTCTACTCCTGTATATTTCTGTAATGTTACATGTCCCTCTCAGTTCCTTGTACTGTTAAGTAGGAGAGAACTAGTTTTTTGCTTGAAGTGCTTTTTTTGTTCGATACGCATTTTGGCTCTTACTTGTAAATCTAAAGTAAACTCCCTTGCGCGCGACATACAGAATTCATGTCATTCAAGTCTACCTTCCTATTCGCGCCTATATTCTCCCATTCTGCCTATCTATTCTACCTTGCTTTTTTGTCTTGAGCTTTCATCACTCACACAATTTACATTTTTACAATCATCACTGCCTCGTGACCCTTAACCATCGCCGCGACTTTGGGTTTTGTATTTGTTAACCCTCAAACTCCTGACATTTATTCTATCCACAATCGAGTGTGTCTCCTTTCACTAGTTTCCTCCACCATTCCATTCCAAAGCAACCACCCACTCCTATTCACACCATCATATCTTCCTCCAAAACTCCTCAGTTCACTGTCTTCCTACCCTCGAATTCACCAGTTCCGTTAACTACTCCGATAGCAAATCTTTCTCCTCCCGCCTTCAACTTCGTAGTTTTAAATTCTCTCTTCGCCTGCCTGGTATCTTACTCTTAGCTAGACTTCAATTGTTATTCTGTGTCCGCACCCAAGCTCATACTCCGAAAATTACCTTTTACAATATAATATCCTTATCAGAACATATGATACAATCTATTCAATTTTGGATCAAAGATCAATCACTTAATTCCATCTGTTCTGTAATATTTATGTTCTCAATAATAATGAAAACAAAAATCTATCAGGTCACTACATAATTCTTTACTATAATCACATTCTGCTAACCAAATATTATTCAGTGTTTCGACCAATCATCGGTACTTATTTACTATTCAAAAAGGCAAGTCTCTTTTTCTTCTACTCCTCCCGATCCATTAATTTCTTATTAGTTCTAAATCATTCTTACTAATGAAACTTTTCTTCTACTCCATCATGTGCACAATCAATCTCTTTGTTACCATTTATGCAAGGTCTGGCAGTCCCCCATCCCTAAGACGAGATGCCATACTCATGTCAATTTGGAAGGTCAAAGTCTTTGCTAAGCCAGCACGGCACCAGACGAGGGAAAGCCGCATCGGATCCACTCGCACAGCATTATGACCGACAGTGCGCGTCGTCACAACCTGAGAGCTTCGATAAAAAACAGCATGTTACCAGACTACACAAGTGTCATTTGTTTTTTTTATACTAGTTAAAAAGTTACGGACAAGACCACCATGCATATACCTCACTCCCTAGGTCCGGCCCTCCACGACCAGGACACCAGAACCAGTCAGCGAAACGACCAGATCCGAAGTATATGCGCCTGAAGCCAGTCCGCCGGGTCAAGCTCACGAAAAATAGCCGCTCCCTGATGACACAACCAGATAGAAGTAGTCCGAGATTAATCAATCCACGGGGATACAGGAGCGCTGTTACTATTAATCATATCGCCTTGATGAACTCAGTTTTCCAAAAACCAGAATTTTTTTTTGTGACATATACAATAAGTGTCGGTGACGTTTTCAGAACGAGAAGCAAATCCTCAAAAAGGTGAACTTCGAAAATCTCTTCTTTGAATTATATTATTTTTCCCCCAAATACGTTTAAATTTCTTAATTTGTTTTCTTTCTAAAACCTTTCAATATATTCGACAATTCAACGGGCTCGATTGAGCATTTGGGTCGTTAACCTCCGATGTCTAGGTTCCAATTCTTCATCTGTCATATTTAGACCTTTCATGGTTTGAAAAAAATTTTGAAAAAAAAAAAAATTATTGCGATTGGGAACTTAGACATCGAGGTTCACGGAACCAAATAGGTATGCTGAGCCCGATTAAAATGATACTATATAAAGGCCCTGAGTTGTACTACGGTTTGAACGTATCAAAAGCTATATATCTTCTTCATAAGCATTCCTGCGGGACCCCCCCGATGAACGCAAAACAACGAAATAATAAGAAACTGAAATTTAGGAAGCGAATATCTTAGTTTTTTTTTAGAGGAATAATTATCTTCAAACTGTATTATATATAGACAATGTAGCCCCTTGATAAGCATCGTTCATATTCGGAAAAATTAAACCAATAATGTTTAATTGGCAGCCTGAGCAGAACTAGTTCAGTTTTTGTTTATATGCAGTCGAGCGAGCGAACGTAGTAATGAAGTAGTTATTACAGCGGAAGCAAACTAGTTCAATTTTGTATTATTGGCAGCGCAGCAGAACTAGTTTTGATTTCACATCGATAGATCGAGAAAAGTTTAAATGTTTTGCTGTTGAAGGCAGAAATGCACACACTATCGTATAATAAATATAATATTCAATGACTAATTCTTTCTCAACCCCACCATCAAATTTAATATTCATAAACATTTTTAATACAGTTTTAAATACATAAAGAAAACCGAAATTGTTCGTAATGGATGTTTACTTGCGTTATAAATTACTCAATACAAAATCGGAAGACATTTTAATTTATATGTTTTTTTTAATTCTTAGTTACACCTACAATGTTTAATAAACGAAAAGCGGGATTCTTTATAGGGGGACAAAATTATAAAAGCGAAAATAATAACAGATTTGTTTATTGTTCAAGCGAGAGAACTAGTTTCAATGTCTGTTTATTTGCAAGCGAAGACTTAGTTTGATTTCCAACATCGGGAAAAAACTTTATGAATTTGCTGTTGAAAAAACTTATTTAAATTGTAAATCTTATTCATATTCCTGTTCATAGCAGTTGTCAAAATTAATTTAGTTTTCAAGCATTTGAATAAATTAGTGTCGTGATTTCACATCATCGGGTACCGAGAAAAATCTCGGTTCTTTGAATTATTTTTGGTTTCTCCAATCACGTTTAAAAAAACGTGTTAAAACCCAGTATCTATTCATTATATCGATTCATTTCAACGGGCTCCGGATTAGCATCTTGTCGTAACCTCGATGTCTAAATTCCCGAAACATAGAAGAGAAATTTGAAAATCTCCGATACTGGTTTGAAAAAAAAATTTTTTTGAAAAAAAAAAAAAATTATGCGACATGGGGCAACTTTAAGACCGATCGAGGTTACGACACCGCAAATATGGTATTGAGCCCGATATAAATTCGAGACCTCATAGTAAGGACTAGTGCTACTGACGTTATTTGAACACGATTCTTCAAAAGCTATATATTTTTTCATTAAGCTAACTTATTCTCGGGGGGACCGTGCCCGATGAAACGGCATACGAAAATAAAAAAACCAACATGAAAATTTAGAATGCGAATGTGCACAAGGCTTTTAAGAGGAAAAATATCTTCCTATGTTATTATGGTTATAGCATATGTAGCCCGTTGATAACATCGGTCAATCGGGGTGGAAAAATTAAACCAATATGTTTATTGGCATCACAGAGTCGACACCTAAGTGTTTCAGGTTTTGTTTTATTGGCAGCGGAGCGAACTAGTAATAATATGTTTATTAGCAGCGAGCAAAACTAGTTTCCATTTTGTTTATTGGGGCAGCGAGCGAACTAGTTTTTGATTTCACATCGAGAAAAATTTATGAGAAAAATTTATCGTTTTGCTGTGAAAAAAATATGAGAAATATTTATCGCAATAATTTAATATATCCATGACTAATCTCAACCAATTTAATATTATAACCTCCGAGAGTGTTTAATTTCGTAAATTGGATTTTTTAAATTGTGATAGAATAACTTCCTTCCAGAGAAACAGTTTCATTAACCTATCTCTTTTTAATTTAGTTACCCAAATTTTAATAATTTAAATTAAAAAGCGGATTTTAAGATACAAAATTAAGAAAATAATAACAATTTGTTTATTGTCAGCGAGAGAACTAGCTTAGTTTTTTTGTTTATTGGCAGCGAAAGAACTAGTTTTGATTTCACATCGTCAACCCTTGGCTGACAGTGTTTGAAAAAAATTACTTTTATTTGGTATAATTATTCATATTCCTGACTGTTCAAAAACACCAAAATTTGTGACAGTGAGGCAACAAAATTAGTTTCGTGACGTTTCATCGGGTACCGAGAAAAATCTCTTCTTTGAATTTTTTTTTTTTTTCCAAAATAGTTTAAAAAAATAAAAAACCCAGTAGTCTTTCATATATCGACATTTCAACGGGCTCGATTGAGCATTTGGTCGTAACCTCGATGTCTAAGTTCCCAATTCGTTCAAAAAATTTTGAAGTCTCGATGGTTTGAAAAAAATTTTTGAAAAAAAAAAATTATTCGATTGGGAACTTAGACATCGAGGTTACGACCAAATAGGTAATTGAGCCCGATAAAATGATACTATAGTAAAGGATCCTGAGTTGTACTACGTTTGAACGTATTTCAAAAGCTATATATCTTTTCATAAGCTATTCCTCGGGACCCGATGAAACGGCACGAAATAAAAACTGAAATTTAGGAGCGAATATCTTAGTTTTTTTAGAGGAATAAATATCTTCACACGTATTATATATAGACATGTAGCCCTTGATAAGCATCGTTCATATTCGGAAAAATTAAACCAATAATGTTTATTGGCAGCGAGCGAACTAGTTTCAATAATGTTTATTGGCAGCGAGCGAACTAGTTTAATTTCACATCGAGAAAAATTTATGATTCGCTATTGAAAGAAAATTTTTTATCGTATAATTATTAATATTCATTACTAAGTTCTCAAACCAAAATTTTATATTATATCCCTCCGAGAGTTTTACAATTTTCGGAATGGATGTTTTGCGTTACTAAATATATTAGGAGAGAAGTCGATTCTTTTAATGGCATTTCATCGCATCACGGAACGAGCTACCAGTACGTTATTTCGGTTTCGAAAGACGTTCAAACGTTTTATAACAGAGTAACCCTTGTTATAGCGTCATTTCATCGAGCTCGATTTCGTTTGCTATCCTAACCTCGAAGTCTAAGTCCCCTAAACCTTCAAAAAATTTTTGAAAAGTCTCGGCGGTTAAAATTTTATTTTCCGTTCCTCCGAAAGTTTTTGTTTGCAAACGATGTAATGTTAACGATACAAGTTTGAGCAACAAAATTAGTTTACTTGTTGCGAATATGAACTTCGATAACAATTATTTTTACAAATAGAATTATGAATTTTTTTTTAATTTTTCATCCTGAAAAAATCGTTTTCTATAATAATAAATTAAGATATTTTGGGATAACCAAATTAAAATAAAAAAATTAAATAACAAAATTAACATATTTCAATAATAATAATTATATCAAATCAAAGTTTTCAAACCAAGATTTTTATTCTCCGTCTCTCTGAAAGTTTTTGCATATTACGAAATGGCTATAGCTATTACAGCATCGTTCATATTCGGAAAAAGTAAACCAATTTTGTTTATTGGCGGCGAACGAACTAGTTTCAATTTTGTTTATTGGCAGCGAACGAACTGTTTTTAATTTTGATTATTGGCAGCGAGAGAACTAGTTTTGTTTTCACATCGAGAAATATTTATGATTTGCTGTTGAAAGAAATTTTTTATCGTACAATTATTCCTATTCCTGACTAAGTTCTCAAATTAAAATCTTGTGGCAACAAAATTAGTTTCGTGACGTTTCATCGGGTAACGTGGAAAAGCTCTTATTTGGATATTTTGGTTTCCAAACACGTTCAATCGTATTAGAGAACCCAGTAGTCTTTCATATATTGACATTTCAACGGACTCGATCGTGCATTTGGTCGTAACCTCGATGTCTAAGTTCCCAATTCCTTCAAAAAATTTTGAAGTATCGATGGTTTGAAAAAAATTTCTGAAAAAATTTTGCTATCGGGAACTTAGACATCGAGGTTACAACTAAATTGGAATTTGAGCCCGTTAAAATGATACTATATTAAAGGATCCTGTGCTGTAAAACGTATTTCTAAAGCTATATTTTTTATCATAAGCTCTTCCTCTAACCCGATGAAACAGCACAAAATAAAAATCTAAATTAAGGAACGAATATCTTAGTTTTTTTAAAAAAAAAGGGATAAATATATTCAAACGTATTATAGACGGGTAACCCTATTTAAGCATCGTTCATATTCGGAAAAAATAAACCAATTTTTTTTTTGCAACGAGAGAACTAGTTTCGATTTTGTTTATTGGCAGCGAGCGAACTAGTTTCGATTTTGTTTATTGGCAGCGAGCGAGCGAACTAGTTTTGGGTTCTCATCGAGAAAACTTTATGATCTACTGTTGATAGGAAAATTTTTTTATCGTATAATTACAAATATTCATTACTAAGTTTTCAAACCAAAATTTTATATTAAAACCATCCGAGAGTTTTACAAATTTTCGAACGGATGTTTTTGCTTTATTAAATATATTCGGAGATAAGTCGATTATTTTAGTGGCGTTTCATCGGATCTCTGGGAGAGCTACCAGTCCGATATTTTGGTTTCGAAATACATTGAAACATTTTGTTGCAGAGTACCCCTTGTTATAGCGTCTTTTCATCGAGCTCGATTTCATTTTCTATCCTAACTTCGATGTCTAAGTTCCCTAAAACTTCAAAAATTTTTGTAAAGTCTCGGCTGTTAAGATTTTATTCTCCGTCCCTCCGAAAGTTTAAGTTTGCAAACGTAAAGCTGTTATCGATACAAGTTTCCGGCAACAAAAATTAGTTTATTTGTTGCGAATATGAACTTTGATAATAATTATTTTGTAAATAGAGTTATGATTTTTTTTAAATTTTTTTTCATGAAAAATTAGTTTTCTATAATAATAACTAAGGATATTTTAGGGTAACCAAATTAAAAAAAAAAATTTAATAAAAAATTAAAATATTTCGATATTAAAAATTATATCAAATAAAAGTTTTCAAACCAAGATTTTTATTTTCGTCTCCCCGAAAGTTTTTTGTATATTTCGAAATTGCTATAGCTATTACAGCAACGTTCATATTCCGAAAAAGTAAACCAATTTTGTTTACTGGCAGCGAGCGAACTAGTTTCAATTTTGTTTATTAGCAGCGAGCGAACTAGTTTTGATTTCACATCGAGGAAACTATATGATTTGCTGTTGAAAAAAATATGGTCGTAACCTCGATGTCTAAGTTCCAAATTCCTTCAAAAAATTTTGAAGTCTCGATGGTTTGAAAAAAAAAATTCTGAAAAAAATTATGCGATCGGGAACTTAGACATCGAGGTTACGACCAAATCGGTAATTGAGCCCGTTAAAACGATACTATAATAAAGGATCCTGATTTATAATACTTTTGAACGTATTACAAAAGCTATATATATTATCATAAGCTCTTTTTCGGGACCAGATGAAAAAAATTCTTACTTAGCATTGTTAAATGATTTTCAATATTTGCTAATAATATATATATATATGTTGGTATCAGCATAAATATAATATTATATAAATATATTATATTATTTACTCAGTTTAAATGAATAATATGCACTCGTATACACTATATATATAAAAAAAATATATTAATTTTATTTATATATAATATATATAATAATATATATATTATATATATATATGCTGGCGCGAAAGTCTGATAACTTCGATAGTCCCGCACCCTGCGAATCTCGACATGAATTACACATGCCGACCCAGTTGCTGAATAAACTCCACGTAGAAACTGTTAATCATAGGTTACAGATCACTGCCGTAGTTGCTCCATAGAACGTCATAATATTCAGCTATATATCAGTGATATATATATATATATATATAAACACTGATATATAGCATTTCTCTATACTAAGAGTTATAGTATAGCTCCAAATCCTACGTAGTATATACAATACCTTTATTACTATCCGATATATATTATATTATATATATATATATATATTTAAAAGTGTGAGTGTGTGTGTCGGTGTGAGTGCGTGTGTGTGTAGGTGTTAGTGTGTGTGTATGTGTGTGTTAGAGTGTGTGTGTGTGTTGTACACTTGAAATAAGCAATTAAAAATAGACGAATCTAAAGGTAATATGAGGTGAGAATGAAAGCCAAGACGACTGCACAAGCTCCACAAGATAGATAAGTTGGCAACCAGTGGAACGCAAAGCGTTAGAAAACGGAGCTTTCTTTTAGGTCGTTTCTTCTACGGAGGATGGGGCCGTGGGGTACGTATTTATATGCTCCAAGCGTATGTAGAAGAGGAAAATAAACTATAAGACAACACACGACATAAAAAGAGAGTCGTACTATGCACACGTGCTGTCAAACAGGCGTATCCCTCTTATTGGATATTAAAACTTGCGCTTCTAAATTGGTTCTATAAGAAATAATTAAAATTTTAATAGGTGAGGTATACATAATATTGATAAGAGTATACAATTGACAGTCTGACGCGTTCATGATTCAATTATATAAAGTAAGTATTTTTGTGTGTGTTTTTTTTTAATATAAATTTTGCTACAGTCCTCAAAATTTATGGGTTTATTTTTTTCTTTTCTTTTCATTTTCTATATCCATTTTATAACTGCTCTGACAGATATTAGTATTTATATTCTACTTTATGTTGTGTAATATCTCTTTTTTGCACCGCGAGTTTCCATTTAGTAATTGAACGCGTACTCTTCTTGCTTACTCAAGAGAGAGTAGTTGCTTCCAAATCTTAGGTGCCTCAGATTGTTTGATATTATCTAAGTGAAAGAAATATGATAATAATATTAACTCATCACACCAACCATGTATCCTAAAATGCTTAACGAATAATTTGTAGTAATATGCTATGAGTATTTAATTATATATTTCTGACAAATTTTAAAAAAGCAATGTATATATGTTATATTATATTTAAATTATCTATAAAATATATATTTATAATTTTATCATAACTAGGTCATAAAATAAGCAAACTACACCTCATACCTCCACGGAGTAAAAAACCCAAGGGATGGCGTTTCACCCATTGATAGAGGGTGTGAAATTCCTGGAGAGGTAGGGATCACCAGAAAGTGAGGTGTAAAAGCTAGCGGCATTCTCACATCACTACTCTAATACCAGATTAAGGAAGTGATGATATATAGGTAAATGAGTACTCAGCCCTTTTACGAGGTATCACTTAATATGAGTGAGCCAAAAACTATACTAGTATCATTTAACACCCTCACATCGGAGTATAGTGATATGATATACCCCCTCACTTCTACTAAGGAATTCACACCACTTTCAAATTAGAGGTGATATACAGATTCACCCTATAGGGTGATTTTTATATCATTACTCTAGTATAGGAAGGTTGGATGTGTTTGACCTATTTATATAATTTTATTTGACAGGTGTCTTATTTACTAATGATGTTTGATATGGTGTTTCTATGTATCATATTAATAAGTTAGGTATTATTATATACATTGTTATGTCATAATTAATATTATATAACTTACTATATATGACTAAGTATATATATATATATATAATATATTATATATATATATATTATATTAGTAGTATAAATATAATTATTAAAGAATATATATTATTGTATATATAAATAAATGAGAATATATATATATATATTATGAATGAGTTTTGTAAGATATTACTCCGTTATATATATATATATATATATATTAATTATTATATAATATATATATTATATAATATATAGTTTAATACTGTAAAATAGATAGATATATAATTAGTGTTAGGGAATAAACGTATGGCCATTAAGGTAATAGTATTTTTATCGTTTTGAGTATATTATTTATATATATATAATAATATATAAGTTTTAAATGTGTAATGATGAGAATATATGGATACTACTAATATTATATAGGATAGTAATAATTATTTCGCCTAATGTGTTTCATATACTGTAATATGCATAGTTCATCTAAAATGATATGTTTAATAATTCCTCGATAGCTAACTAGTATAAGGTGGGACACTTATTATGAATAATAGGATATATATAATATAATGTGTTCAATATAATTTCCTTCTAGCTATAAATTTTGCAATTATAATAGTGCTATAGGAGTATCTTATAAAATCCTATTTATTATGAATCTAACGAGGTAAAATCTAGCAGAGTACACTATCTTTCGTAATCTGCGTTAATAAAACAGGGAGCCCTGAATCTCTTTATAGATTTAATGTAATAATATGAGTAATTAAAAGAGACAATTTATAATAATGTTCAGATTGTTAAAATTTGATACGAGTTCCTATCAAAAAATCTTGCACATCTCTAAAAACCCAGTTCATTATAACGGGTCATAAATTTGTAACGGGGTCTGGTAATTTCAACTATCTTCGAATAGCAAAATCTCGGAAGATAAATAAAATTAAATTGATAAAATATGAATTGTTTTCGAGATAAAAAAGAACAAAGAGTAGAAACTAATATTTGGATAGCAGTATATTACCTTGATTATATATATAATGATATATATATAACTTAGTTTATAGCTACTATGTTACTCTATATATATTGATAAGTATATAGTGAGAATTTTCAAGGGTAATAGTATAGATTATTATAGAGGTATTTATATATTTCAATATATACATTTTAGCTATAGGTTTATATATATATGTTAGTAATTGCTCAATATGTACAATATTATAATATTATCTTAATACGGCCACATCTAGTCAGGGCTGTCGAATTCCGGATCGGGGATACATAAGAGGTGGGTATGTTTATGCCACACCCTCCTTAGTGGAGGTGGCGAGATATGAAATCGCCCCCCGTACACTACCAAATACCAAAGCAGTCGGGGTGTTTGCCGGTAGGACCCTCCCCGGTAGGTGGGGAAAAATTCCTATCTCCGTAGCTTCCCCGGGTAAGGCCGAGAGGACGCTCAACGAGCCTACTACTATTTGCCGATCGGGGCGGGGGGGTGGATAAACCCTTTGGGATATGCTTTAGTTTTAAACAACAACCCAAATTATTTAAGAGCAACGTCCTAGGTTACGTTAATGAAAATAAGGTTAAAAGTTACTCTTCTTACATGTTTATTAACGTTCTTTTACAAATCGGCTTTTTTTTATTTTTTAAAAGTATTTCATAATGGTGAAAACATAAGCATCATTTACGAATATATAAGATTCCAAAAATGCTAGTTCGTTTTACTGAGTTTGATGGCATTAATACGTTATTGTTATAGTTATAATATCAGTTATTAGTTTGACATAATATTAACTCACACCGAAGAACTGACCTATATGACTTGAATCAATAAGTTCAATAGATCTCAGGCGGTTGGGGGAATGCTAGTATATAGTATGATATTATAATATGGATATATATATATACGTATATGAATATATATTATATTAAAAAATATAGGTATATATTTATATTATATTTTGATGGTTTGTAACCAATTTATATAAATATCATATAGATAATTATAATCCTTGCGTCCATACTTTGAAAATCCGACGCTACAACATCATAAGTTTACTCTGACGGGACTTCACTAATAGTTGATTTCTAATGTTTCAATATTCACTATAAAGGGAGCGATTCTTATGGATAATAATTGATAAATGGTTTAATCAGTTGTCTACGGGAATTTAAAATTTTGTTATTAATTTTTTTAATTTTGTATTTAATGTGTATATATTTGGTTAAACCAACCCTTATGATATATTGCGGTTTGCATGCAAATTTTTTTCTTCATTGTATTATAATTAACATACTTTGCTCCAGAGCAGACGGTATTTCGAAAATCTGAAAAGAACAAGATATACAAATAAACAAACCAATATCCTTGTAGACACTATAGACTAGTATTATATATATAGTATTTTTTTTATTTAAATATTATTACGAGAAATAGTTGAGATGTATAATATAAAATAATTTGTTACGTTTAGATATTATTATTAATTTCACTAGTATATTAGAATTAGTATATTAATATTAGTTACAGTAATTAGTAATGATTAGAAAGAGTGATATGGGTATTGCTATATAATTTTTATAGTTAAATATTACGATGTTAATATGTATAAAATTAAAACTAATTGATATATGTTTAAGTAATATATTAATGCCTTTGACTATAAATATAGTTATATATAAAAACCTTGGCGGAAATACTCTCTGAAGAAATTATCAAGAATGATTTGTTAAAATAAGACGGTAATATCGCTGTTTATTTTGCACACCCGATGTACGAAATCATGGAACCTCCTTAAACATACCTGGCAATTATTAATTCTGTAAAAGTTCTGTAAAATACATATAAATATAACTCAATGAAACTACTCCAAAAATAATCCATTTAATTAATGGAACTATTGATATAATAAAAAGAAATATTTAAGTAGAAAAAGTTACCAAAGCGGAATCACTTCTAGACAATATTTCATTTTATTTAGACCAAACGTTTTGTGGCGTAATTATGTATATATATTAATATATATTATAATATAGTTTGGTTATAATATATGATATACTGTTATATAAACTGTTGTAAGATAGCCGGTAAAGTTTTATATATATGTTAATGTTTATTTAACATTAGAATAAATCTCGTTAACGTAATATAGATACAATATATATATATATACTATATATAAATATATTATATATATATATATATAGTTGTTATTATATAAGTAGGTTATTATTATGTCCGTTGTTAAACATATTTATATCACTATAGTTCAGGTTATATTTTAATGTTAAGTGAGCCTTATTATTATAATAATGTAAAAAAAATACTTTATGTAGTATACTAGTTTTTGTTACGTTATCATATATTAATGGTTAGTATATATTAAAGAACTTATATTTATTTAGTTATTATGTTTATTTCACCGTAGTAAAATTAGATATTATATATAGCATCCGACAACCTCGATAAGGCGTAGGAGATTGACTCGCCTGAACTCTGTCGCTGCAAGAGTGACATGCGATCAATACTCTCCGCGATGCTAGGTATTCTGCCAAATTTATATAGTATCTTACCTAAGGGAAGAATTAAAAACTCGGCGTCGCAGTAGGTGGACACTGGTGCGCAGGCGAGTACCTTGATATAGCCGACCTTAAAGTTGCGATTTGCCTGTGAGGTCCCCCGTGTAACGCGCGTGCTGAGACTCTGAGAAGCAGCTTGTGAAAAGGAAGTTTATGTATATAATGGTTATATGATTTTATACTGAAATTTACTAGATTTACTGCTTTATAAAATCACTAATAGTATTTAAAATAACGATTTATACATATTTACTATTAATGAGATATTAATTTTATATCAATAAGATACTTATTCATTATATATATGTTATATATGTTTGGTTAATAAAAACTTCGTTATGATTTACCCAGTTATTCGTTTTATATAGGTCTTATATTATATAGTAGATAATTATAAAACTAAGGGTCTATATAATAATATTTTTGTTAAAATAATATAAATGTATAATATATATATTTTATATAAACTGACGGGCTGCCGTTGGTTTTTAGCTTTTCTGAGGTTCTTGTTCCACCCCAGAGAAATATTTGCGTCAAAAACACCAACTAATCTTATATGAGCCTGTCGTTATAAACTCAGCTTCTTGATGTGAAGCGTGTTTGAAGTTCAAGAGGAAGAATTTTTCGGATATTTGAGGCCCTCTAGGGTTGTTTGAAAATCAAAATAGAGTATTTATATAGCGGTTTTAGCTAAAACTATAGCACTCATAATAAGAATAAAAAAAGGAGTACAACTATTCCAGCTGTCTTTCCTGAAGGTATTCCCTGTGGGCTTAAAGTGATCTTAACTTCGTTTTTACTAGGTGTAAATCTTGAGTATTGAATATCTTTATTTCAGTTTTATTCTTATTCTTTATAGTTCTATATTTACATAAATAGATTATTGTCGTAATTTATGAAGTTATGATTTGAGTTATAGATTCATGTAGAAGCTGTCTCTTTGCATGTGTAAATAAGTGTTATAAAACTAGTTATATGAGTTACAATTCTCCGATAAAGAATGTGTTTGTCAGCAAAATGTTAATATGTCATTCAGGTTTTGTTTCGTAAGTTGTAATCAAGTGTTTGATTTGTTAAGTGACCAATTAATAGTGCATTAATTTTAAAAGTTCATTAAGTAATATCTAGTCTAAGTATTAAAAGGTGTGACTAAAAAAAACATATTCAAAGCCTCAGTATCTCGTACTTTTAAGTTATGTCTTTCATTCATTGATAAATATCTCCGTAAAGATCTTCACTGAGTTTTATTACATTAGATTATAATAAAAGTAAATACTATCATTTTGTATATATATATTTGTTTACCAAACATATAATTTTAGGATCCTTATATTTCATAATATCTATCGTTTTATAATTTCACTGCTATGTAAATATATATATATATATTTCTGACTACAAGCGTAATGTACTATGTTACTAGACGATATATATAATATTTGTTGAACAAAAAATGTGATATATATATACATAAATTCTTTAAATCAAACATATATATTGTTTATTGTATATTGTGTTTTATTATACTTTTAAATAATGTAAATATGATATATATTATATTTATATTATGAAAGATATATACTTTCAAAAAAGAAAATATACTATATTTTTTGTGTAAGTTTCGTCAATGGTATCTAACATAAGATTTTTGTACATAATTTGTGTGTTGCTCTGGAACACAGCTCGCTGCCATAAAAATATATCCTCTTTTTACGCCCAGTTGGGCACTCTTGTCACATGTGCGATAGTTCTATATAGTAAGTTAATTATGGGTGAGAAATAACTATAATATATGTTAAAATTTTTCTGTTACGAATGAGTGAGTGATATATCTGTATGTATCTAACAATGACGTATGACTAATGTTGTAGACGGCCTAGTTTCTTTCCAATGCATTATTTAAAATGGATTTATTATTAATATTATTATGATTATTAATATTATTTTTATATTATTATTATTATTATTCTTTATTATATATTATTAATATTATTTTATTATTATTTATTTAATATTATTGTAATTTTTATTCCATTATTATTTTTAGTCATATAATTATTGTGTATATCATGCCTAGGCGTTATTTATCCTAGGCGAAATATTATGTATTCTATATTATATTATTAAATTTCTCTCATTTATATTTGAATTCCTATATTATTAATATTATTTTTATATTATTATTTCCATTATTATTATTTCGAAGTTAATTTGTTTTGCAACTTAAAATGGCTTCGAAATTTACAACAATAAAATTTTTAATAATGTTAAAATAAATAATTAATATTTGGTATATCTCAATATTAAAGAATTTGCCGAAGCTAATATAAATTCAAATTGAAAAAGCATATATAATATTATAAATGTAAAACTATGAATAATATAAATGTACATTTTTTATATAATATACATATAAATAATTTCAAAAAGACCATGCATCGTTCTACTATTTACAGTTACTCACATATCTGTAGTATAGTGAAAACTTTATGGCTGGTGTACGAAAATTTTATTTTAAATAGTTCATATCCCGTAAATTGTTTAAATTATAAAACACTATAAGTAATATCTGAAGATTCAAGCTCAGATCGCTTTGAGTCCCCTGACGAAAATTTCTAAGTTAAAGATCTAATCACCTCTTGTAAGAATTAAATTGATGAGCGTGTCATGAAATTATTGAGTACAATAATTTTACGTAAGATTCTCAAAATAAGAAATACCTACAGAAAAGATTCTGCGAGTATTTGTCATGGGCTCGAGAAAAACATCTGCTTTCGAGAACATTTCTATGTAATTTTATATATAAATATTTCTAAGTTAATTTTATTTTGAAAATTTTTATAAGTTAATTTTATTTCAAAAAAATTTCTAAGTTAATTTTATTTGAAAATGTTTAGAGATAATTAAATTAATTTCAAAAATTTCTGATAATTTTATTTCGAAAAATTTTTCTAATTAATCTTTCATTCGAAAAATTTTTCTGAAGTTAATTTTATTCAAATTTTATCTAAGTTTCGGAGGAAAGAGGAATCTAAGTGTATTTTTAGTTGTCGAAAAGATTTTCTAAGTTGAGATTTTAATTCGCTTTCATTTCACTGGATGTAGGGAATTGAAACTTGCGTTTTTGATACTTTGTTTTTACTGAATCTTACTGATATAGTAGTGGAGGTTTGTCAGGGACTAACACTCTTTACTAGCTCTCCTGATCCTTTCCTTTATACCCATTTGAGAGTTTGATCGAAAACTATATTTATATCTTGATTACTTTATGAAGCAACTAGGAATGTGTGCATTACCTGTACGAGTCTGATTATACGAAAAACTATTTACATACTTTTTAATGTCAAGATATGAAAATAGATTGAGTGAGAGAATGAATTAAAAACTTTCAGTATACTTATTGCGTGTCTATTAGTTGAAGAAATGTAAATAGCTCTGATGTGCGGAATAAAAAACCCGTGTGTTTGAAAATTTCTTCTTATCGTGAGAATATTATAAAAATAAATGGTACTACATAATCTGAGTGTTTTTCCAATTAATTAGGATCTGAGAAGTCACATTAGAACATTTAAATAATTATTTATATTTTTAATTCTTTTACTGAAAATCCATATCCTGTTGGGTTTTTATACAATTAAGCAATTGGACTTTTCAGACTGCCCCCAAGCTATAAAATTTAAAATCATATAAATAATTTTGCATAATAAAAATGTTTTTGTAAACACTATCAAAGAAAAATAATGGTAAAAAAACTAAAATATAGAGTAACAAGATTCTAATAGTTTTGTTTAGTAAATTAATAAGGCTGATAAATATTATAATAACTGATCAGCATTCACATAAAATAGATAGGAGTACTATTTTATTGATATAAAAATACTAATTTGTCTCACACCATACATGGGTGTTATATGAGTTACAACCTTCTAATGCTTAAGTAGTGTATTGTACATAACCCCAGTTAATATAAGTTAGTATGACGTAGCGTACAGATAATGATTGTCGATTTCGATAGCTGGAAGATTATACAGAAAGTATCAATCTGATGAACATGTATATAGAAATAGCGATATACCGAGTCTCTATGTAAGTCTCTTTCATGCTCCCAGAATATGTTAAGATCTAGTCTTGTTTCACTATATCTTCCTCTTGCGTCTGCAGTTTTCTAGATTGAGGTTATTGCTCTCAGTATTGACGTCACCAACATATATAATTTGTTCAAATCAGTGGCTATCGTGATGTGAACACTAAGTGATAAGTAGTTAATATGATTTCGCACGAGTTTGTACTGGCCATATTCAAATAAAAATCTAAAAGTATGTAAAACTCAACCCACATGGCAACCCCAACTTTTCACCATAAATTGTAAACGTGCTTAATCGAGTGTATAGAGTAGTCTTTAATGTGGATTCTAAATAATATATATATAAAATGTTACAAAAATGTTAAAAATGTGTATCAGAGTTAAAAATTGTTAAGTGGTTTGAACAAATGTATGTCTGATACCAGTGCTAAATAGAGTAAAGTGAAGTAAAATATCCGATAAGTATTACGGTATCTACTGTGTGTTAAATCAGAAGATTCAATATAGGAAATCGTGTTATAAATAAAAACAATAGCAACCAAGACTTAAAAGTATCTAAAAATTTTAAACAAAAAAAAAATCATTATGATTTGATACTATAGTATAAGGATTTATTTGTCAAACAAATAAAATATATCCATATATTATGGGATATATATGGAAAATTTAGATCAAATTGTTATAATGTATAGTGAATAGGATTATTTACATTGATTACAAAAGTATATATATACGTGAAATATAACTCAATGAATTAAAGTGTCCAATATGGTGAATTACTACTGAGATGCTCTTATTGAAACTATTGTTTATAATAAGTTATATATAACCACTTCAGTGTTATAAGTTACTAGGTTGTGCTCTATGGAAACACTAATTACGAAAGGTTACTACCTAAACAAGTTAAAATATCCTGATAGTTTAGGTATCTATGATGATGTTATTAAAAATTGGAACACTAAGCATTTAAAGATATAGATGGGTTAGAAAGTCTCAGAAAACAATTGAGCTTACCTCAGCCTGATTTAGGCGATAATGAACTTATGAGTCTTCTAATCAATCAATTACCGGAACATACTATTCCCATTTATAGAGAGTTGATAAATTCACAGTGTTGAAAGAAAAGCTAGCTATATGCTAGGTAGCAGGATAGTTCTTAGCAGCCTCTTGTTCCATATTAAAATAATATATCCATGCATAGAATTGTAAAAGAGTTTCAAAATGGTTGTAAATGAGTAAACCCAAGTTTCTCATGATGTTCTCTAGTGAAAGTAATGAGTTACCGTTAAAATTTTGTATGAAAACCTTAAACTCAATTGGTTTTCATAACGGAAAAAAATGAAGAGTATATAATCGTGTTAGCAAATTTTTTGTTTATTCGATTATATACTTCTCATATATATATGATAATGTCCTTTCTGCCATGATCGCAACCATTCTGCGATTACCACAGCTTATCGATTCTTATAAGTATCATCTATTCTAAGAACTGTTAGGATCTGACAAATCGGTCAAAAACTCCAACATTCATAGATTAGGCGGCAAAGATCCTACAAATCTTGCTGTGGAGCTAGAATATTTGATGTGCAATTTTAAAGTATGGGTTTCGAGACAAAATCTGTAAGACGCAGATTGGTTAGACCTATTTTGCCGAAACATTTATACTTAAAATTAAAATAAAAATGAATAAAAATGTGATAAAATTCAGGTACCTTGGGGCTTAAATATAAACGCGCGTATTAGGGAACTTAAGATAAAGTCTATGGGTAGAGTTTGTTTGATCTTTAAACTGATTTATATGATTTATATAAAGAAAATCACAAAATATAATATTTTTAGTTGGTAGAAATAAAATATATAATATTTATCCGTTCATCAACATTATAATAGATCAATATAATGCTAACATAACAATATAAAAATTCAGATTGACCATCCTGTTACTTTCTATAAAGTAATAGCTTTTCTATTTCTAACTAGCTTTTATCGCAAATACATAGATAATCGAGTAAATGAACTAGATTTTTGAATCAATCTTTACCATACTAAGAGCAAGTGAGCTCGTTTTGCTTAATACAATATCTATGAATCGACTTTTACTTTCGCTAGGTACATCTGGCTGGTGTTCTTGGGAGGGTTTGATATAATCTGGTTTAGGAACTGACTTGTAAATCTGGAAACTTCTCTTTGAGGAGGTAGGAATCTGTGTTTTTCTGGCACTGCTAATCATATGGATGCTAGCAAATTAGACCCACATATCTTCGTTTCAAGATGTTTATGAACAATTTCTATATGTTTGAACAGGTTTGAATATCTGATCCTCTGTATAACATCGGTCATATAATTAAAGGTTTTGATCCCTATATGACAAAATCATTTTTTCTTTAACTCTAGTTCTTCGAATATGAAGTCATTCCTACCGGTATGTTGATATAGACACTAGGTGAGTAATGCTCACATTGCTGGTTCTTCATCACCGAACATTTCTTCTGTTCTTCCGAATATTGGTTCATCTTCTTCTGGTTCTAATGTAGCGTGTTTCATTTCACTTTCTTGTGCTGATCTGCCTACTGCGTTCTACCTTCTTGCGATCTACAGCCTCAGGTGCTGGATCGGTCTTGCGCGAGCTGTTAGAATTTGAGTTACCTCCATTGTTATTTACCTTGAATTTAGGGCGTGTATTGGGTTTTCTTTCAGAGGATTTATAGAGTAATACTACTCGTAGTTTCACTTTCATACTATCTATCACATATTATCTTAATTGTTATTCCCTAAAAAAATACTCTTTATGAACCTTGATATATTTATTTGTTCTTATCTCAGCTTTACTTACAAGTTAACATAATTAAAAGACAAAAATTCTTATAATTCTATGACATAGATCAATTATTCGTTATTCAGTTTCTTTATTTAAATTTCTCATCTTTTCCTCGTGTTCTAGCTACTTTAAAGTATTATCTACATTTACTCTATATAACTTGCCTTTGTAGGATGCTCTTAAGATGTAAGGTATTACTTGGTTCAAATTCAGTCCCGTAGCTTCAATTCAGTATAGAGGTGAGGACCTCTCTACCAGTTTTCGGAAAACGTTTAGGAGGCGTGGTGGTGAGAGGTGCGCGTGGCTTTGATCTAAACTGCAGTGTACACCAGAATCTCCTATCTTTAGTCGGTCTATCTTTTGCCGTTTTGCTGTTCTGAGTCGAGTGTATCTTTTATACTTACAATTTTTCTAATGTTACTTTGGCTTGTCTTCTTATTTCCTAAAACTTGCCATTAAAAATTTCTATCTTTTCAATGCTCCCTTATAGGTTTAGGATCTTTATGATATGTATTTAAGGTTTCGCAGTTTGGTATGTACTGATAGCATAACGCTCGTGCATATCGCATCAGAATTAGTAATATATATGGGGATCGTAAAATGAGTTTATATGCTATCTAGTTTGTAGGATATCTTTAAATCAATATAGCTGCTTCGGCGCCAATAGGAGGTAAATTTGGTCCCAATTCTCGCGATTATCTGTGATACCTCGATAATACAGTATCCTCAGAAAAAAATTCGCAGATATATTTGCTGTTTGTCATGTTCTGACGAAGAACCATTGCATATTGGCAAGGGTATGCCCTACTTGATTTCTACGCTTTTTTAATTTTTAGAGAGCTGAGAGAAGAATGCATATACCCTTCATGAGTTTTCCTACAAATTCTAATGCATTGTCAGAGATTACTGTATCTGGTACGTGTGACCATACTACTTAGTTATTCAAAAATATCCTGTATAAAATAACATCTACGACCTTGTATACTTTATTCAACTTATGCTCTCGATTTTAATGCGCTAATTCTACATATCTTGTTAATTGATCCTTGAAGACGAGGTATATAATGTGTTATTCACCATTTGATAAGAAACTATAGCTGTATAATGGACACCAATAATGTCCATAGTCAATCTTTTTGGAAAATGGTTGTTCTGCTAGATGGGATATGTTTTAATATAAGTTTTGCAATCAAATTACATCAGAGTCTATAGATACATTTCGCATATCTTGACAGAGCAGTAAATGAACAGAGGATTTTGCAAATATTTCTTCAACTACTTTTCTTTTATATTAATATATAATATTTGATTAATATTGGATATCTTCACTCCTAGTTTTTACAATCAGTTTCTTTTCTTAATCCCTATACTAATTATACCTTTTTGTTATTGATTGAGTCCATTCTATGATGAGTGGCTTTCATGAATCTCTCATTCTAAAGATTTTGTGAAGGAATATCACTCAACCTATATGAGTGAGTTATTCTTTCCACCTTATATAAATCAGTAATCTTTAAAGAATCTTTTAAACTCTATTTTATCATTTACACCTTGATGAAACTAGACACTTACTATTATGTTTCTACCTTCATTTCCTGAATCTGCACTCGTCTTTTGTTCTCTTGAAATTGTTGCGGATATCTTAATATTATCGTGTGAGATTAACAATATTTCCATCTAGTTTATCTATATCTTTAATGTGGTATCTACCGTCCAACAACCTTAGCTTGATCTGTTTCTTTATCTTTATTATTGGAGTTCTGATTTTTTAATTTATCAATAAACTATTATTTTTTCTTTAGGATGGTGCTGATAGCTGAATGTGACTTCCCATATGTTCGCGCAAAATCAGCTATCATCAATCTACTTCTCACTCGTTGATCCGTGATCCTATCTGGACAATATAAGTCTGCAACTGAGTTCTTTCGTACCTTCTGATATATGGTTTCACAAGAGTGGGGATTAAATCTTCCATACTCGTTAAAGTACCATCTATCTAACTCTATGACCGTCCTAGGTATAATCCGTTTCTTAGTGCAATTACTTGCTACTTTGCCGTGTCCTAGTATGATCAGTTTTTTATCTCCTCTTATTTCTTCTATGTATCCCACTTATTACTTACAGTTTCTTAAAAACTCTCCTCAAACGCTACAGATGATCCCAACATGCTATTTCTTCGATCTCCGCTAAGGCGGCTACACACTTTTGCGTCGCTTGTGACAATATAAGTTCTTTTGCTTTTTGCATATAAAGTCTAAATGTAATCTTCTCACCTTTATCTACTTCCTGTAGTAATGACGTATCGCCTCCAAATAAACCATGTATCGCGCGGCACGCCTGCTCGTTTACAAAACAAGTGAATTTCTTGTTGTCCTAGGAACTCTGCGAATACTTGCACCGACTTTGAATATCGCTCTGCTAAACAATAAATCTTTTCAGTTTATATACTATAACAATGATCCTCTCTGTCGATTCCTCTCCCCCGAGGAAATGACATATTCCGCTGGCTTTATATTCCTAGATAAGCTCCACAGTTGGTTAGAGAGGATGTCGGAAGCAACCAAGTATATCTTGGATAATAGTAGTCTATAACGAATGGGTATATAAGCGTTTATATCATGACTACGGCACAACACTCCGCAAACAGAGAGCCCCGAACACACTGTAGTATGCGCACCCTTCTACGCTACCAAAACTATGGCGTCGAAGCTACTCTTATCCTTCGAAAAGTTTTTAGCTTCTCAGGGTCTACCGTGACCCCTTGACCTGAAATCAAGTATCCACTAAAAATACTATTTCCTTCTTGAAAAATTGGCATTTTTCCAATTTAACTTTGAAGTTGCATTCCTCAGTGCTTCGAGAAAAACTCTTTGCATAGGCTATATCCAAATAAGAAGAACCCGTTATCATCTTGAGCTCAGTATTCTATTAATTAGATATACGTTCCAATGTATGATAAATATCCACAACTTCTATTGCCCTAGTGCAAAAATCCAAATCTTTAAATACCACCACAACTCAAAAATCACCACTTACTGAAATGACAGACGGGGCCGTGTACTTTTCAAACCATTGGCAGGAACGCAGTGGGGCATATCAAATTATGCACTCGTGTTCAAATAGCTAGTAATGTCGTTTCTTACCATCTATAAACTGTGCGCTCAATGGTTGGCATCTTGCGTAGAACCCGTCGACGAACAGTCCCCCCTTCGGAGGTGCTACACAGTAAAATATACTAGCTCCGTCTAGTGAGTTCAACAGTGTCCTGAATGATGGGCAATAGGGAAGCTGTCTCCCACAGACCATTAGGTTAATCTTCCTTATAGTCAGAGCATAAAGGTCGCTGGAGGCGGACTTCCAGACTTTTCTTGAGGATCTCCTCACTCTCAGCTATATTAAGCGACACTTGCGAGTACCTCACCATCTAACCCTGGCGCCTCCACAACTAGATGGTTTTCAATCAGCGTTTCGTTCTCAAACTGGTCCCCTCTGCCAGTTATTAATATCCTCACAAAAGTATATCTCAGGAGTGTCTACTTATCTGTATGCGCTAGCTGAAAATAAGGACCCAGATAATTGGGTACAATTTTCCCACCGGGATCTCAAGTTCTAGTGTTATGAGAATTAGTAACTTTATAGCCGAGACTGGCGCCTATGGCCAGGAGATGCCCATGCTGGCTAGTACCCCCGACAATCTCCTCTGTTTTCATGAGAAAGAAAGTCAAAAATGTTTTCAAGTGTCCTCGGGTCGTTGTAACACTCGATACGTCTTCTTCATCTTCGTCAGTAAATCTCTTTGTACAATTATATAATTCTCTCTTCTGATAACCCTTCCAGTGTATGAATATTGTAGAGGGCAACCGTATTCTCTCCCGTTTTGCTATAAAGTGCTTTTCTGGAACTACTTGCATGGCTTTGTGTCATTGTATTTTGCTCCCTCGATCAATGCGTATCTGAGCGAGATGTCTGTAGCATTTCGACCCTCTTTCTAGTTTCTGAAATGTATCTGATATCTTCCAGAGAGAGACTGGATTGGCTCTGTCTGATTCTTCACCTCAATATTATTCCCTCAAAGCAATATGTGCTCTTCAGCTAACACTTTAATCTATGCGCCTCAATCCCGATATATCTCACCATTCTAACAATTTCTGTATAAAAAGTACTCCGTAAAAGATGGCTGCGCTGGACAACGTCTAAACGGGAGATCAAAGTTCCGGTACTGTGACACCACCATGCCTTTATCCAGGCATAATAAGCGGGCGCATTTTCGAGTGCTTCAATTTTATATAGCTGTCTAAAATGTATCCTTAAACTATTAGGTAAAAATTCTGTTTATTATTATAAGTTAACTATACACACTGTATCTGTGTCTTCATATAAATCAGGTATACAAGAGTATGCGGGCGCCTTTCATGCTTGTGTATTTATCACTGAAAGTTTCCACCGAATTATTATTGTATTATACACACCAGCAACCTATCTCTAATGTTATTCTTCTTGTTATCTACTTTTTTGTCCATCACTTAGCTTCAATAATTGTCAGAATTGGAAGTGCGGAGAGGGTACTTTGGGCTTACAGTCCAATCTTCTGTTGAGGTCTTAAGCTCCTCTACCCAATCGAGCCGAAACTCTTGCAAATTGACTGTCGCCATCTGACGGAACTCTCTGTGGCGAACAACAAAGATGGGTAGTCTCCTCCTCCTCACTGTCATTCCACAAAGTAGTGTCGGGTGTATCCTATAGCCGAATTCCATTCCTAGTTTATGATGTGACTTGAGGCGATTTCCTAAGTTTCTCTTAACTGGCTGTTTGAAGTTGATCCCTAGTTTGGCTTCTCGATCCAATCCAAGCTCACGATCCTGTGGATCGAATTACTAGTTGGTTCCACTCTAATGTTCACCTCGCTTTCCGTGTACTATGGTTATTAAACGTCCTCGATTATCTCACCATTAATGGACGCATACACACTATGGCCCTGTGTGATTTGAGTTCAGCAGCCATGACACCGTCGCATAAAGGCCTCTAATAGCGGGTGTTCAGCAGTGCTTTGTTGAAAGCTATTCCACATGCTTATGCATTGTAGCGTAAGGAGAGTGCTCATTAGAGTAACTCAGTTCGTGACGCGAGAGAGTGTTTGACTATCACCTCATTCAAGTTTGCTCTATCATAAGCCTATCACTATTCTTACCATTCCTGGTTCTCCTTCATTTAACGTTCTTGGTAAATTATTTCTAAGCGATTAATTTGATATATGGCGCTGAAATTCTCTCTAGTTATCTCTTATCCATCTCTATTTTGTAAATATCTATTGAGAATTGCGGTGTCTCGTATCGTGAGCAATCCCTGATGCGGGTGTTCTAGGTTTCACACCTACTGTAATCAGGTCACCCATCAACCCCGAGAGTGATCCTTAAATTTCAAGAATACGTCTCTCTACCTGACTCGGAGTGACTGCCTATGATTGCTATGATGGCTCCAAGTACTTTCTCTGTACCAGGGAGAGACTATGGTGGGGGGTGTGTTCTGCAAATATTCCTTTAATCACTAATCTACTGCACAACCCGAACAGAACATCTGAATTTCCATAACACGCGCTGATCACTTATTTCAGAAACTAATTCTATACATGTCTCCTTCATCATGATACGTAACCAAGTCGGGTGATCCGTTTAATCAGAGCATAGCAAGAAGCAGCAATAAAATCCTGCGGAGTAACTTTCTAAAACATCGTTGCCGTGACGTCGTTCTCACTAGTAGAAATGTAATTAAATGTCTATGTCGCGATATTCGAGAGGATGAATGTGGACCATTATGACCTCATTACTCACACAGTAGGAATGAGTGGGCTTATGAGTCTTCATCTGTAGATTTAGCCAGTAGCGGTGTATACAATATTTTAGCACCCGATATCATATATCCCAAGATGAGCGTGAACCTCCATACGAGTGCGGTTGTCGACCACTCCGGACCATCGCTTTCAGACCCCTTCAAAATGCGTCTGATCTTCTTCTGTGCCTCACGGATCCACAGGTAAAGTCGGAGTTCTTGAGACTTGTAATGAATTAACAATACATGTCACCGTTCCCCACAAAACAATACGGCCAGTGGATATAGAGTACTGGAAAGAGGTGGGTACTTTTAATCTATATCTCTACTGATCCTCGTACCAGTCTTCGGCATCATGCGTGTCAGACCCTCTTGCGCTATAAGTACCGTATCATGTATATTTGACCACCTATTTATTCATGCGGCTCTATTTTCTGCCGTCTGCTATTGCTGCGCATGTTTGCGCTAATCATATAAACCTTATGTCATCTCCGCACACGTATCTATTCATATAATTATTACTATCGATTAACATATCTCTGCCTGCTCTGCCCATACAGGATTCGCGTGTCGTCCGCCATGGGTTTGCTACGGGCATAGTTACTATGTGAGCCTGTGATTTAGGCATCCGAGCCCCGATCTCTTATTCGGTCTACGACGTCTTATATTATATTCCTCTTCCGTTGCTGCCAGCGATCCCTCCGTTTTCCTGATCGTTCCTTATTATATTATTCTTTCGCGAGAGAGTGTACGTTCGGATCGTTGGTGCGCATTCCTTGTCCACCATGTTCGGCGGATAGTTTTACCTTCTTTGCTCTGAGCTCCATTTAACGGTATTGGAATGATTCACATCTACTTTGTGAAAAACCTGTGCTACCTTTCCTCTTGTGTATATAAATAGCAGCGTGGCCCTATCCCTTAAAATCGAAATACTGAGTGGGGTCTATGTGACAATATATCACAGCCTAAAAATGAGATTACCTTCCCGAGAATACAGTTATCTCCTACAATATAGCAGAAAATTTGAACTGACATGAAGTTCTATTCTACTCCGATTCTAGTCTAATGTGAAAGTGTGGCTGATCGGTACGACCATGCATCATTGTACACCCGGGCTCCAACACTATTCAAGATGAAGTTGTGTAATGGTCTTTTGGAAATTTAACATCAAACTACACTTTCTAAAGATACACGTTAAAAGTGAGTGTGAATGATTAAGCAAAATGTAAGGAACGATCCTGAATCGATAAAAGCTCGTTCATTATGATAATACTTTTATCATTATTGCTTAAAATACTACAATTTAAATAATATGCGGTACTCTGGTGCGGTGTCGGTGCAAGATGGAGGTCCTGCTACCACGCGTGAGCACCTAATATATATTACACGCGCCTTTGTGCGGCAATGGGTCTTTATCATCCACTGATCTTGAAAGCTACTCTATAAGCCGCAATAAGGTGTTTCCATTGGGAATAGGTTATCTATCTTTTGGCGCGCATGCGGCGACCCTTGCCTTTTCTAAAAAAGCTTTGTTTTGTTCTGTACCTTAGCACACTGCTCCTTTTTATGCGAGCTCTCGCCCAAAAGTTTCATTAATCCTGATACCGGCTTTCGCAACCCTATTTATACGATGAGCGTCAGCTTACATGGCCAAGTATTTTTGCGATAAGCGCCTTTGCGTCCTTGTTGCGAGGGTGGTTCTCATCCCTCTTCTCATATTTCCTCTCTTTTCTCCTCCATCTTCTTTCTCTCTTCTTTACTGATGGCTTCGTCCCGATGCTAAACTCTGACTGGACCGGTTTCGCATATGAGTCTCTTAGTAGTTCTTCCTTAGAATGAGAACGATGCATCTGTCTGGCATTCTGCATAGGAGGAGTTTCTGTTCCAGAAACTACTGCATCTGACACTTTATTTACCTTATACTCATTGCGATTTGCCTTTTGGCTTGCTCCCTTTTCTGGAGTGTATCTCGGTGCACTCGTGAGAACTACTGCCCTCCTTTGAACCGATTAAAATTTATTCCAACGTACCCCTCTTGTGGGCGTTGCATCATCTCCTACTTCATTGTTAGTCGACCATGTCTGTGGTCTTCTTGGCATAGGGCTTGTACTTCTAAATCGTTGCCTTTGCCTACTACTACTTCTAGCTCTGCTGTTCCTTTGTTTATAGGAACCGGGATTATTGTAGGTTCTGGGATACTTGTGATCCTTACTGTAGTGATGATCGTAATTGCCTCTTCTATATTTGCGGTCATAATCTTTTGGCCAACTATTGCCAGGTTTTCTGTACCTTTCGGCTGAACTTGCTGGTCTAAATTGTGGTCTACTACCTCTATTGTCAAATCTATTCTCATTTCTCTTTATCCCTCTCTCAAAATTATCTCCTATTGCACTTATTATTGCACTTATTTTATCATCAGCTCTTCGTCTATTATCTACTTTCTTTGCACTAAGTTTACTTATCAATTCAGAAGCTGTATTTTCTTTAGTAAAGATCTTTGCCACTTTCTCTTTAGTCTTTGCATCTGTGAATTTCATATAAGTGTTACCCCACAACAACACTCTTCTCATCTCTTTACTCACTATTATACCATATCTCAATTCGAGTTCTTCAGAGAACTCTATCACCAATCTTCTTAACTTATGACAAAAAGTCGCTAGGGTCGAACTTTTACCCAATTTCATTGACGTAAGTTCTTCAAAGACCTCCCAAACACGAAATGACGTTAAAGGGGCTAAATTTTCAAGTAGTATCTTCTTAAATTCATCGTAAGAAGTTGCTTCAGAAAGCTCTGGGGTTGCTTCTAGCGCTATTCTTGCTGAAGAGTTTGCATCTGCGCTTATATGGACAAGGGCGCAAGTTATTCTTCCTTTCTTGTCTCTGGTTAGCCCTCCTGAGCGAAGTTAGCTCAAGTATCTTCAACCACGAATTCACATGGGGACCAGTGGATGCGGCACCGATTGCTGGGGGCCCATCCAATAATGGGAATTTTAATCTTGGCATAAAAACGTCGGTTCACAATTGTACCGCCTCCATAATTTCTCTCTCTGCTACGTTCGTCTTCTCCGTCCATATCTTAAAGGGATTCTCTATACACTAATGCAGGTGTGTTGTGGTGCGTTGTATTGCTGGGTGCTGTGTAGCTACTGTTACCGGGGTCTCCGGGGAACTAAGTGGTGATCTCTCAGGAGTGATAGGTCTATCTACCCTGGCTGAACATTTACTATCCGAGCCTTCCGTATTGGCACTCTCATACTACTTAATATATTAAAAGTTGTTCACTACTTTTAGGTCCTCGTGACTACACCAAAAAGAAATATATATATATATACTAAGTATACTTTATATCTATATATATAATATGATTTATTGAAATATATATTATATCTTGATAAGTTATTTTTTATTTATATATAAAACTTACACACAACAAAAGATATAACCTGTAGACAAAATATATATATTGAAAAAATATAAAAATGCTAATAAAAATTTCACACGACCAAAATTTGCACCGTATATATATAATTTGGTCTTACAGGTTATATCTTTTGTTGTGTGTAAGTTTTATTATAAATATATATAGTATATACCATTATATATATAAATATAGTACTATATATAACTACTACTTATAACTATCTATATCTAATACACACCATTTTCAATTTTTTGGTGTCAGTCACGCCAGGACTAAAGTAGATTCATAAACCCTTTTTAATATAATTTAAGTCAGTAGAGAAGTCAATATCCGAGAAGGCTCGAATAGTAAGATGTCCCTAAGGTCAGATAGACCATCACTTTGCCTAGAAATCACCACTTAGTCCCCCGGAGACCCCGGTAACAGTAGCCTTACACAGCAACCCACACAATTACGACCACCACACACACCTGCATTAGTGTTAGAGAATCCCTTTAAATATGGCGGGAGAAGACGAACGTAGCGAGAGAGAAAATATGACGGCAGTAAATTGTGAACCGACTTTTTATGTCCAAAATTAAAATTCCCATATTGGATGGGCCCCCAGCAATCGGTGCCGCATCCACTGGTCCCCATGTGAACTCGTGGTTAAAAATACTTGAGCATAACTTCGCTCAGGAGGGCATAACCAGAGACCAAGAAAAAATAACTTGCGCCCTTGTCCATATAAGCGCAGATGCAAACTCTTCAGCAAGAATAGCGCTAGAAGCAACCCCAGAGCTTTCTGAAGCAACTTCTTACGATGAATTTAAGAAGATACTACTTGAAAATTTAGCCCCTTTAACGTCATTTCGTGTTTGGGAGGTCTTTGAAGAACTTACGTCAATGAAATTGGGTAAAAGTTCGACCCTAGCGACTTTTTGTCATAAGTTAAGAAGATTGGTGATAGAGTTCTCTGAAGAACTCGAATTGAGATATGGTATAATAGTGAGTAAAGAGATGAGAAGAGTGTTGTTGTGGGGTAACACTTATATGAAATTCACAGATGCAAAGACTAAAGAGAAAGTGGCAAAGATCTTTACTAAAGAAAATACAGCTTCTGAATTGATAAGTAAACTTAGTGCAAAGAAAGTAGATAATAGACGAAGAGCTGATGATAAAATAAGTGCAATAGGAGATAATTTTGAGAGAGGGATAAAGAGAAATGAGAATAGATTGACAATAGAGAGTAGTAGACCACAATTGCTAGACCAGCAAGCTTCAGCCGAAAGGACAGAAAACCCTGCAATTAGTTGGCCAAAAGAATTATGGACCGCCAAATATAGAAGAGGGCAATACGATCATCACTACAGTAAGGATCACCAAGTATCCCAGGAACCACAAAATCCCGGCTTCATAAACAAAAGGAACAGCAGAAGCTAGAAGTAGTTAGTAGGCAAAGGCATACGATTTAGAGTTACAAGCTCCATATTGCAAGCGTAAGTCCACCAGACATTGATGGCTCGAGCGTGAGAGCGAGATGATATGTAGGCAGAGTGAATGCAACGCCACAAGAAGGGATACAGTTGAATAACTCAATAGGTCATAGAGGCGATCGGGCAGTAGTTCTGCCCAGTACCGAATACACTCCAGAAGAAGAGCAAAAAACGGCCAAAAGCGCAAATCCGCAATGGCAGCCCTTATAAAGTAAATAAGTGTCAGATGCAAGTACGTTTCTGGAACAAAACTCGCTCCTAATTGCAGAATTGCCAGACAGATGCATATATAATCTCATCTCTAAGGCCAAGAACTACTAAGAGACTCATATGAACGAACCGTCCAGTTCACAGAAGTAGCACTCGGACGACACCAGACGCGTCATATTACGAGGCAAATCAATACACAAGAGTTTGTAAAATATGGAAAGCGGTGAGACACCCAACAAGGAGAACAGGCGATTCAGGAAAATGGCCAGAAAGACGATTGACCCATCGCAAATTATAATAAGTCGAAAGCGGGTATCAGAGTTATGAAATGGCGCGAGAGCTCGAAGTAAAAAAGGAGCCAGTGTGCTAAGGTACAGAACCAAAGCTTTTTTAGAAAAGGGCAAGGCGCGCGCGCATGCGCGCCCACAAGAATAAGATAACCTATTCACAGGGAAGCACCTAGCGGCAAGAGTAAGCTCAAATAATGGGATGACCCACACAACACCATTGCCGCACAAATGTTGTAATTATTAGTCACGCGGAGCAGACCATCTTGCCACCACCCCGCACCAGGAGTAGCCGCATATTATTTAAATGTATTATTTTAAGCAATAATTGATAAGTAGTATCAATGACATGAAACGAGAAACGCTTTTTCGATTCAGGCATCGAGCCCTCCCTTACATTATCTTAAATACACACACTTTAACGATTTAGAAGGATAGTGTTGATTCGAATTTCCAAAGACATTAAAGCTGTAATCTTGAAAGTATCTAACAACCAGTGATGTAATACAGTGTGTACGGAATCACCACACTACATTAGAAATAGCTAATAGATCATGTCAGTTCAATCAAATTTGTAATTGTAGGAGATAACTGTGATTTCGAAGGTTTTCTCATTTTAGGCTGTGATATATTGTCACAGAACCCCACTCATATATCGATTTTAAGGATAGAAGTGCTATTTCAAAGAGCGGGAAGTAGCACAGGTTTAACAAGTATGATGTGAATAATGTATCCCAATACCGTTAGATGGGTAGACAAAAAAGGTAAACCTATCCGCGAAAAATGGTGGACAAGGATATTCTCCAACCATACGATCGAAGGAGCGTAATCTGCGAAAATAAAACATCAGGAACAACGGAGAATCGCTGGCAGCAACGGAAGAGGAATATAAGACGTCGTCGTAGACCGAATAAGAGATCGGGCCGATGCCATAGTACTTATAACTATGCCCGTGCAAACCCATGGCGACGACAACCGAATCCTGTATGGCAGAGAGGCAGAAGATTTAATCGATATAATAATAGAAAGAACTGGCAGAGAAATAATAGAAAGCGCAGAAATAGGCGCAGAAATAGGCGCAGAAATAAAGGCTGGTACCAAAATAATAATAGGTACTCAAGAAACAGTCAAGATGATGCCGAAGACTGGTACGAGGATACCAGTAGAGAAAGATATAAAAGACCACCTCAGACTCACATGGCTGATGTCTTTGAAGGTGACATGTATTGTTATAAAGTCTCAAGAACTCCGGATCTACCTGTGATCCGTGAGGAAGAAGAATCAGACGCATTTGAAGAGGAGTCTGAAAGCGATGTCCAGAGTGGCGACAACCGCACTCGTATGGAGTACGCACTTGAATCGGCAAATATGATACAGCGCACTGGCAAATATACAGATGAAGACTCATACACATCCTATGATGAGAATGAGCATAATGGTCAATCATCTGATTCCGACATAGAAAATAATTATAGTGAGAATGAGCACAGCGCCCACGAGTTAGATTATGAGGATTTTATTCCTCATCCATCTGATCAAACGATACATTTCGATCATGATGAAGAGAATTATGAATATAATTCTGAAATAAGTGATCAGCGCGGTTATGATCAGAGCTCTGACCGTTGCAATAGTATTAAAAGGAATTTTGCCAGAAACCCCAACCATAGTTGGAAGAGAAAGTATTGGAGCAATCATAGCAATCATAGCAATCACTCCGATCATAGAAGAGATTCTGAAAATAAGATATTGGTTGATGGTGACAATACAGTACGGTACCGCACCGCACCATCCAATGCTCAACGATACACACCGAATTCTCATAGATATTCCAAATGGTGGTGGATGGATACTAGGGATCGCGACCCAAAATATCCAAGAAATACCAAGACGAATGGAAGGAGAACCAGGAATGGTAAAGGGGCTAGAAGATGGAAGAGTGACGCAACCCGCACTGAAAACTCAGCCATTCAACACAATCAAGATGTGGAATGCTTTCAAACAAGCAATCTGCACCCGCTAAGAGGCCAGTATGGCGGTACAAGGTCTGAAACTCAAATCACACAGCCTGTGTGTACGTCAATGGTACGTAAGACGTTTAATACCATAACACCAAACCGAGGTGAACTTAAGTGGAACCAAACTAGTATTGATACAGATGTGAACTTGGAATTGATCAGCCAACAAGCATCAACTTCAACTACAAGTAAGAGAAACTTAGGAAATCGCCTCAAGTCACATCATAAACATAGGAAGAAAAGATGTGCACCCGACACTACTTTGTGGAATGACAGTGAGGAGGAGAGAGATAATTGGGTCCCAGAGTCCGTCAATGATCGTCAGTCATTGCACTCGATTGGGAAGAGCTTAAAGACCTCAACAGAAGTGACTGTAGCCCAAGACTCTCGATTCCAATCTGACAATGAACAAGTGATGTCAAAAGTAGATAAAGAAAGAATAAAAGAAAAGTTGTTGGTAATAAATAATAATGGTAAAAACTTAGATAAATACACACCTGAAATAAATGCAGAACCTGATTTATATGAAGACACAGATATACAGTAGTGTATAGGTTTACAACTTAATAAATATAAAGAATTTTACCTAAATTTAAATACATTTAGAAGCTACAAAATGAAGATGAAAAATGGCAACACTTATATGACCCTGAATAATCCTAGGCATGGTAAATTTACAGTAAAACCAGAAAACTGATTGCCTTTAGAGGTAGGCGGCAGCCATCTTTAACGGTAGACTTTATCAAATGTGAAGGAAGGTAAATATAATTATAGAGCTGATTAATTTAGGTGAAGCCGCCCTATTGAAATACCACTGAAGGGTGACTGAAGCCATAACAAACAGGCCTATCCAATCTTTGAGAGAGATCACTTCAGAAACATTAGGAAAGAGTCAATTGCTAAACACGCATAATACCTCATGATCACGAGGGCAAATACATGGCACAACCATTCTTTGGCAAAGAGTCCAGAAAGATAATAAAAAAAACGGAAAAGATGACCCACAATACTGTAAGGGTTAGTTAGAGACTGATGTATCATTAGTTATGATGACCATACAAAAGAGATACTGACGGAAAGGATGAGAAAAAGTATAGAAGTGTTCAACGACCCGAGGACTTGAAAACATTATTGATTTCTTCATGAAAAAAACAGAGGACGTTGTGGCGAACATACGCAGATGATCCCATAGGGCAGTTCCCCAATTATCAATTTAAACTAGAACTAGATGAAAAATGCCCAAAGGTCCTATTCACTCCACAGTATCAGCAACCTAGATCTTTTGTGAAAGATATTAATAACTGGACAGAGGACCAGTTGAGGAAGAACCTGATTGAACCATCAGTGTCTCCCCACAGCAGTCCATTACTGGTGATACCCAAGAAGTCTGGAAGTCGCCCCAGGATTTGTGTCGACTATAGGAAGATAAATAAATGGTCTGTAGGAGACAGCTTCCCTATTCCATTCATTCAGGACACTGTGAACTCACTAGTTGACGAGTGCTAGTTATATTTAGCTGTGTAGACGTTCTCGACGGCTTTTATCAGATTTCATTGAGCGAAGAGAGTAGACCCCTACTAGGCATTTAGGACACAGTGAGAGATGCTATCACCACGCGTTCCTGCTCAATGGGTTTGAAACAATCCCCCGCTGTTTTCAGTAGGGTGATGAGTTTGGTATTAAGTGGGATTGCTTAGCATATGATTGTTGATCAACATTGTCGGATATAATAATATACTCTCAAGATGTACCTTCTCATTACAATAGCCTATCAAGAGTTTTCGAAGCACTGAGGAAATGCAACTTCAAAGTTAAATTGGAAAAATGCCAATTTTCAAGAAGGATATAGTTATTTCTTAGGATAACTTGATTTCAGGTCAAGGGGTTACTGTAGACCCTGAGAAGCTAAAAACCTTATCGAAAATAAGGACACCTACTAGCGTCCCAGAAGTACGTTCAGTTTTAGGTTTCTTTGGATTTTTCAGAACGCTTCTACCGACTTTTTCAAGTACTGCTGAACCTCTAACCAAACTACTTAAGAAAAAGCAAGAATTCATTTGGGGAGAGGAACAAGAAAGATCATTGAATAAACTGAAAGATTTATTGTTAGCAAGATCAATCGTGCAATATCCAGATTTCAACAAAGAATTTATTGTTGTAACCGACGCATCCATACATGGTTTAGGAGCAGTATTACTACAAGAGAATGATAAAGGAGAAGAATTACCTTTAGCTTTTGCAAGCAGAACTTTGTCAAAAGCGGAAAAGAATTATGCCCCTACGGAGATGGAATGTTTGGGAATCATCTTTGCGTTGAGGAAGTTTAAGAACTTAATATATGGATACAAGATAAAAGTAAAAACTGATCATTCAGCAGCAGTAGCAATATTCACTAAGAAAGATTATCCAACGGCTAGATTAGCTAGATGGTCTTTAACAGTATCAGATTTCAATCCAACCTTTGAACATATAAAAGGTACGAAGAACTCAGTTGCAGACTTTTTGTCCAGATACATCCCGGACACAGGTGAAATAGATAGATAATGAAGAGATAAGAGCAGAAGAAACGAGACAAGAAAAACTCAATATGATAGAGCACCATCCTAAAGAAAATAATAGTTTTAAAAGCAAGAAAAATCAGAACTCCAATAATAAAGATAAAGAAACAGATAAAGGTAAGTTTAATAATAACATTAAAGATATAGATAAAACAGATGAAATTTTAACATTAGATACCGCAACAATTTCAAGAGAACAAAAGAAGGCAGTCGAAATGAAGGTAGAATATGAAGAGCTACAAAAGGGTAAAAGAATAAAAGGTTTAAAATTCTTTAAAGATATGATTTATATAAAGATAAAAGAAAACTATAAAATATGGTTACCCAAATCTTTGATAGATATAGCCATTGATATGACTCACTCAATACAAGGTCATAGTGGGTCAGAAAGAACTCTAGAAAAACTAAGGAGGAGATATCATTTTCAAAATATTAGAAAAGTAGTATGAAGGAATTTTGCAAAAGCTGTCATACGTGTCAAGAAGCGAAAGGATCTAAGCCTAAGAAGGCAATAATAAAAACATATCCTCTAGCAGAACAACCATTCCAAAAGATTGCTATGGACATTATGGGTCCATTAACAGTTTCATCAAAAGGGAATAAATATATACTCGTCTTCAAGGATCAATTAACAAGATATGTAGAATTAGCAGCATTAAAATCGAGAGATAGTGATAAAATCGTAGATGTTTTTATAGATAGAATAGTAGTATGTCACACCGTACCAGATACAGTAATCTCTGACAATGCATTAGAATTTGTAGGAAAACTCATGAAAGGTATATGCAGAAAGTTTAAGATTAAAAAGGTAGAAATAAGTAGCTACCACGCCAATAGCAATGGTCTTGTCGAAACAACAAACGCAAATATAGCGAATTTTCTGAGATGGATGTTACGTCAAAGATAATCAGCGAGATTGGGACCAATATTTACCTTTGGCCCAAGCAGCTATAAATAATACATACAACAGTAGCATTAAAACAGATCCCCATTTCTTACTCTATGGCTACACGAAGCGTATGCCATCAGACATACCAACCGAAACCTTAATAAAATCTAAAGATCCTAAACCTATAAAGGAGGATGAAAAGATAGAAAATTTGTATGAAAGAATTAAGGAAATAAGAAGACAAGCCAGAGTAACATTAGAAAAAGAAGTTAAAAAGTACTCGACTCAGAACAGCAAAACGGCAAAAGATAGACCGATAAAGATAGGAGATTTGGTGTACACTCAGAGAATCAAACCACCGCACCTATCACCTAAACTGTTCCGAAAATGGAGAGGTCCATTTCGAATTGAAGCTTACGGGAATGAATTTGAAACAAGTAATACCTACATCTTAAGAGATCCTACAACAGGCAAGATATATAGAGTAAATGTAGATAACTTTAAAGTAGCTAGAACACGAGGAAAAGATGAGAAATTTAATAAAGAAACTGATATAAATATATCCTCAGACACAAGACAGAAAATTAATGTTAACTTAAGAAAGAAGAAACAAAATAAATATAATAAGTATGGAAAACATGAAGATAATGATGATGATGAAAGTGAAACTAGAGTAATTTATCTGAGAACACCCAAAACCAATAGAAATACAATGGAGGAATCACAATTTAACGTGGAAGAAGAAGCACCTGAGGCTGTAGATGAAGATGTAGAACCAGTAGCAGAATCAGCACAAGAAAGTGAAATGAAACACGCTACATTAGAACCAGATGAACTAATATTCGGAAGAACAGAAGAAATGTTCGGTGATGAAGAACAAGCAATAGCATTACCAGTATCACAACCGGTAGATGAACCTATTCGAAGAACTAGAGGTAAAGAAAAAGATTTGTCATATAGACCAAAACATCAATATACGATGATAGAAAGATCACCTGTTCAAACAAGACAGTCAACATCTCGAACCGAAAGAATGGATCATACAGCACCAGAATTGCCAGAAAAACCACCAGATTTACCTCCAAGAAGATCATCAGATCTACCTCCAGATATACCTCCAAGAAACAGCCAGAAAACTGTACCTGCGCAAGAAAGTTCAGATTCAAGAATATAAGAGAGTCCACATTTAGTGTAAAGATAGCTAAAAAGCTAGTTCCATTACTATCTCTATAGTGCTAAAAGTGAAAAATGAAAGAAACTTTAAAAGAAAGATGTCGAATTTTTATTTTGTATGTACATATTGATTATTTATTATGGTAATAATATATTTTACTTTATTGATTTTCTTTTTATACTAATAACCTTTGACTTTAAGTTCATACTACGGGTATTTTATTAAACATAAAGGTACCTGAATTTTATAATTTTATTCATTTTATTTAATTTTAAGTATGTTTCAACAAAATAGGTCTAACCAATAGTTTAAGATTTTATATTTTTTTTGTTTGTAACTAAAATCATTTTTAGCATAGATGGAAGTTGATAACTTTACAACGCCAAGAAGATTGTCGGATCTTGCCGCTATCAAAGTTGGAGTTTTGACGATTGTCACCAACAGTTCTAAGATGATACTAAGACGAAACTTGGAACGCGAATGGCGTCAGGAAAAGGCATCAAGAGAAATCTATGAAACAGAATTTGATACAATGCACAGAATACTTACTAGGAAGCAAACAGTCGAACAACTAGTAGGAAACACAACTTCTTATTGCTACAGATCACATTATTTTTTGAATACATTACCAGTTAGATGGAATTTGACATGGCAAGGAAGAGATTATACTGCTACCACTAGATTGTCACACACTGAAAGTTTCTCAATAAGAGGAAGACTTTAATCTTACAATTGATTGATTAGGAGATTATATCTATATTGATTTATTTTTTTTTGAGATTTTTATATACTAATCTTAATTATAATTTGAAATTTATTGAATACCTAACCAACAGAATTTAGGTGTAACTCATTGATTGAGGTATGTTAACTAGTATGTTAACTGATGTTATAATTGAGATATATATTTTAATAAGCGTTAAGTATAATATTTAATTTTACTTAAATGTAGGATATATATATATATATATATATATATATAACAATATTATCCCATAATATTTGATTTTTTGTTTACCAAAGTTAATAAAATATTAGTATCAAATCCCTAAGATTTTTTTTTGAAAATTTTTACGATTTTTTTCATTTTCATCAATTTTTTTTATACGATTCTATATGACTCTTTTAACAGTAAATACGTAGTACTTATCTAACATTTTAATTTTACATGGCTAATCGACAGTTAACATTTGTTCAAACACTTACAATTTTTTTGAACTTTTTAAACATTTTTTAAACATTTTTTAATTTTTTTTTACATTGAACAAACTTAACTTAACATTTCCAAAAACCGGTTTTTTTTCTAAAATCTTACTCACAGTTAATCATTACTTTTAGATTTTTTTGAGATTGCAACATACTGCCGAATATATTATCTTTACAGTTAACTGGCAATATGAAATATAATTCTGGGATTAATACTGAAGAATACGACTGGGAAAAATGAGACGCAAAGGAAAGACCGATTGCAAACGAAATTATCGAATGAAGAATTCATGATGAATTTATGCATCAAATGCATTCAGATGAAATTCAGTATGCAGTATTCGATCAACATTACTGAGCATCAAACCAATTCATGGAATTGTAAATTATGAGAACGAAGGACAGACATACCAGCATTGAAGCGTTTAATAACACGCATTGAATACCTGAATAGTATTTAATTAATTATGAACTCATTTTACATAGCTACTAGTTTAAACTTAGAAATTTTTATTTTTTCAAAATTTTCTTGAATTTGAGTTAAATTATCTTGCAAATTTTTAAATTTTAAAATTTTTAAAGGGGGTCAGCGTCCCCCCTTGATTGCTTAAGAGAATAAAAATGAAAAATGAGTATTCATTTAAATTGCTCAGAGAAAAGATAAAATTAAATGATAATTTGTAATTAAATTAGACTTTAAACAGATTATGTAACTACAATTTAAATTAAATAATATTCTCAAGATAAGAAGAATTTTCACACGGTTTTTCCCATCGGTTTCACTTAGGCGCCCAATAGTAATTTTCATTATATATATTTTTTCTTTTGCATTAAAAGTTGAAATTTCGTAACATTGTACAGGATGCCCATCCTGTTGCTAAATCAAAAATAAGTTTTCGATAAACATCTAATGGGTATAAAAGGAAAGGATCAGGAGCTAGAGCTCATTATCCCGACAACCTCAACTACATGATACAAAAAGAAAAAACCAAGTTTAATTCTATCAGTGAAATAGAAGTGAAAAAAAATTTAGCTTTAGAAGATTTTAGAACTAAAAATAACTTAAAATATTTTTCGAGAATTAGAAAAAAATTTGAAATAAAATTAGCTCTGAAAAATTTTCGAAATAAAATATAACTTAAGAAAAAGAAGGGAATAAAAACAAACGCAGAAAATTTAAGAGAGAAAATTAAGATAAAAAAAATCTTTCAAAATAAAAATTAAACTTAGAATTTTTTTTTGAGAATAAAATCCACATTTGAATAGTCAAAGGAATAAATTTATTGTGAAAACTATTTATCTTAAAATTAACATAGAAAATTTTCGAAACTTAGAAAATTTTCAGAATAAATAAAATTACCTAAGCAATTTAGTGAATAACAGTAAACTCACCAAGGAAACATATCATCGCAATTTAGCGACTTATATAAAAATTTACAAGATTTTATTTAACTTAGAAATTTATTAAAGCGAATCAACGCGATCTCAGAATTAATTTTTTTAAAATCATTTTTTTTTTTTATACTTTAAAAACAAAATTTTAAATATTATTTTCAAAATGCGTTCCGTCACCTATCCTTTTAAATTTTTTTATTTTTGGGTAACGTAAGTAGACGATGCAGTTTTTATTTTTATATATTATTGAAAAATTTTTAATCAAAGTTCTAATTTTTTTTTTTCAAATTTGAAAATGATGTAGTTAGATTCAAAACATTTGAGATGTAAAAATTAAATATTTATTTTATTATTAAAAATTCTATTGTTGTAAATTTCGAAGCCATTTTTTTAGTTGCAAAACAAAATAACTTCGAAATAATAATATGGGATCAATAATAATAATAAAATAATATTAATAATAATGATAAAAATAATAATGGAATAATAGTTATAAAAATAATATTCACAATTCAGACTCAAAAATGATATTTAAAAATACTGATTCAAAAATACTTTGAAAAAATTATTTAAAAGTTAATATTAATAATAGATAATAAAAATAATAGTTAATAATAAATAATAAAAAATAATAATAATAATAATAATAAAAATACATATTAATAATAATAATAAATTAATAATAATATTAATAATAATGGAAAGAAATTGCCGTCTACAACATTAGGTAATACGTCATTTTTAGCATCACAGGATATTCATACCTACGTAAGAAAAATATATTTATCACATAAACTTACTATACTATGTGTGAAACCAGGCAAACTGGGCGTAAAAGCGAATCATATTTACCGTGTGTGCCAGGAACACACTAATTATGTACATTTATGTGTAACGCGAAACTAAAAAAACTATATTTTTTTTGCAATACCATAATAAATATATATTATATTAACATATCTGAAAAACAATTGTGAATATATATATGTATGATATGTATATATATGTTTGTAAAAAACTATATATACTATATATAGGAAAGTATATAAACTATATACTAGTTATAATATAGCAGGAAATTAAAACGATAGATAATATAATATATAATATATTATGATTATGTATATATATGTTTGGAACAAAAAGGTATATATGAGTATATAGAAAGAGTATATAATGCTATATCAGTGAAAGGTCTTAAATTACAGAAAGACTTTGAAAGTACAGAGTCTGGGCTTGTGAAATTATGTTAAACTTTTATAATCTTAAATGAGTATTACTCTCCAATGAACTTTTTTAACGAGTAATGAACTTATTCTTAACTACAACCTAACTTAATAAATAACATATTAACATTCTACATGAAGAAACATTTTGAAAATGACATTTTATTAAATCTTTCTGAAAGCACTATATAAACTGTGTGAATTTGCCATTAACTTCAATAAATTACGACAAAATTAATCTATTTATGGGTAATAATAAATAGAACTATAAGAATAAAGACATTAAAAACTGAATGAAAGCGTTTCTATTATACATTCCTTCAAGAAGTAGTCAAAAGCCAGGAATACCTAGGAAGCGTGATAGGTATTTTTATGCATTCTATAGAGGCTGCAGGTTTTAGCTATAAACCGCTACTATAAATATTACGAAAAACACCCTAGGCTACAATACCCGAAAAATAATCTTCTTGAAACTTCAAAACTACGCATCAGAGAGCGAGTATGACATCTGATCGGAGGAGTATAACAAGCTCAAAACAAGTAAGGCGGTTTGTGAAGAAAAACCTTCGGTAAAACGAAAAGACCTAGAAAACAGCTAAACAAACGGCAGCCCGTTCAGAATAAATATATAATAGTAGCTGTAGAATACGATTATTAGATTATTATATAAATATTTAGTAATATATATATATATTGGTTATATTTTATTATTTAATAATGATAAAAATTAAATTATATTCACTCACAATAGTATAAGGTTAATACATTATTATGACACCATATGTTGTGTTAACAGGACTCATTGACCAAAATACTATATATATATAGTATACTTCCTTTTTAAAGTGCTATCTCAGAGTCTCAGAGGGTAAACACGGGGGACTACAGGAAATCGAAACTTTAAGGTCGCTATATCAAGTATGTCGCCACCAAATGTTCGCAGGGCCGAGTTTAATTCTTGCCCCTAGGAAGATAAAACTCAGACTGCTTCGCGGAGGATTGAATCAGCGTCCTCTTGCACGAGAGTCGGCGATCAATCTCCATACGCCCACGCAGGCGTTCATATAGATATATATAATATATTATATATACTGAAGGATATATATTATATTATATAATATATATATATATATATATATTATTATATTATATATATATATATACTACTAATATATATAATATATATTATAATATATATATATATATTATATATATATACTAATATATATATATAATATAATATATATATATATATATAATATATATATATTTATATTACTAATTATATATATATATATATATATATATATATATTACGCACAAAACGTTGTCTAAATACTGAAATACTCTAATTTTTCTTACACTTTCAATTCCAAGATTTTTCTTACTTAAAATTTCTTTTTATTATATCCCGGGTATATTATTAAATGGATTATTTTCTCATATCAGCATAGTTTATTGAGTATTATAATTTATATATTGTATATTACAGACTTTTGTACAAACTTAATATAATTACAGGGATATGTTTACGGAGGGTTCCATAGTATTTCGTAATCCAAGACATATCTCAAAAACAAACGGTATCATTTAAGCGGAATCATTTCGTAATTCTTAGGGAGTATTCATTCATCCGCCAAGGTTGTTATATATATAATATATATATAATATAGTATATAATATATTAGTAAATTAAACTATAAATAGGTATATATATATATATATATATCATATATATATATATATTTATATATTATTTATAAAGATATTTATATATATATACTATATATCTATAGTACTATATAATACTATATATCCAAGGAAAAATGAGTTGTTTTTGTTGTTTTTTCAGATTGTATTAAACGATAGTCTGTTGGGAAAATATGATTTAGATTATAAAATTACATGAAAAATGCAAACCATATTGCTTTAAAAAATTCTAAATACAAAATTAAGATATCTATGAGTGAATCCGAACGTATGAATATTACATATTATATTCAAATCGCTTGCCATAAAAATAAAGACTTGAAAACTTTAATAGTCTCTGTCACAGGAAAATTTGAGATAATGAGGGTCAGTGTCAGTGAAGACATTTGAACGTACGTATAATTATATACTATAGATTTACTAGATATACAATATAATAATATATATATATAATATATACTAGGCATAATTATATATATATAATATTTAGCATATATATATATATACCTATATATAATATATACGGTCAGCGTTTAGATTGTCCGTCATCATGTATCTTAAAAACTATTAAATGCGCTCCAAGCTAAAACGAAATACATTTTTTGGAAATCAAGCGTAAAGAGTTGAGTCCTGGAAAAACTTTTTAAAAATAAAAAAAAAAAGCGATTTTAAAAAAAGTTCAAATAAAATGCTATGAAGGAGAATGTGTTTTCCCTAACCTGGTGTATTTTAATTCATACGTAACCTTACGTGCTATCTTTAAATAGATGGCTTCGTGGCTGAGTATCTAAAACTAACCACGAATACCCAAGGCTGTGTACCGCCCCGAATGGCTAGAAGCCCTCGGGGTCTCGTCGGAACCTGCCTCGGAAAGACACGCCGTGGTATAGTTAGAATTCATTACCCCCTGCTCCTTGTAACGAAAGGATCGGCTGCGCCGGAAACCCCCACTTGCATTTGGGTATTATGGAATTGTCGCGGGTTGCCCGAGTCCTCACACCCTACGGAGTATGGAAAAACAACCCCAATATCATTTATAGATCTACCCCTCGGCTATATGACCCAACAGCTGGTGTGCCGATAAAAGAACTACAATAAACATAGACTCCCTATACTCAACGTCGAAACAACCGGTAAAAATAGCATATATATATCTGATAAATAGATATAAGTACTACACACTAACTAGTATACATACTCTATCTTAGTATAAATAGATAAACTATATAGTAACTATAACTTAAAATATATTTAACAATGAGTAAATAATATGATGAGTAAAGATTATGTGAATAAAGTGCATATATAGTTACCTACTATATAATATATATATATATAACTTCATAATTTTTTCCGCACGAGATATACAGGGAGATTATTGCCTATTCAAAACCACCCGACACAGACCCACGCGTTACACACATGACCCCGTTATAATGAACTGTTTTTAGAGATTGCAGATTTTTTTTAAGAAGGTTTTATTTTATCCATATATATATTATTGTATTTATATATACTCATGAGTTCCAAATTCTAGTAATGTGATACGTGGTCCAAGGGCTAACGTTTTACGCTGATTCCGAAAGAAACAAAGTTGCATATTTACTTGTAGTCAATTAATAGTTTTTTCTAAGATACATGTTGAACTTCACTATATCTAGAGACACACGAAGCTTTGAACACGCAATATAGATGAAGGCATTAGATAAGGGTAAAAATTACCAAAATAACGTAGGTGACACTATAGAGGCTTATATCGTAGTAATTAAGCTATAGTATACTATTATATATATAAGTGACGTACTATAGTTAAGTATAGCCATATAACCCACTATATAGCGTATATACATATAATAATATATATATATATATATATTAATATATAATATATATACATTCTTCAATAAAGCTATAGTTATGTATAGCATATATATATATCATATATATATTAATATTTACATAAGTCAGTATACTAATCACACGTATACTAATTGAGTTCTTACCGTGAGTAATTCCTCTTATACAAGGGTGAGTAGAAAAACCATATAAATCTTGATTATAAGATAGGGAAAGTATAATATAAATATATATATATATCATACTATATAGATATATATAAATATATAATATAATTTATATAATAATATATATATATAAGATATATATTATATATATATATATATAAGTATATTATATATATTAATAGTATAAATATATACTATTTGTAAAATAATAGCCCCATACCTAGTAAAAATATAAAAATATTAGTATACTATATATATTATAATATACTATATATATATATATTCTATATACTAAATATATATATATAATATACTATATATATATATAACATACTATAGTAGTATAACTATATATATATATATAGATAGATACTAATATACTATATATCTATATACTATACTATATAATATACTACTAGTTATATATACATATATAGCTCAGATCGGAAAAGGTATATAAAGTAAGCGTAATGAAGATTCCATAGTTAGTAATATTATAATAGATGGTGAGATTCTAAAGAAAGAGAGTTGAGAAGAGTATATATATATATGAGTACATATATAAAAGTGGGTGTTCAAAGATCTTAGAGAAAGGACTACGTTTCTTCTCTATTTCTTTCATTGTAATTAAAAAATTTGCTGTAAGGGATTTATCTTAGGAATGTTCTTTGCAGAAAGGCTAGAGGTTAGAATAAACGCAACATAAAAAATGGATGGGGCGTGAAAAAAAAGAAAAACAACAAAGTAGAATATAAATAAATGCGAACAATTATAGAAAAAGAAATGAAAAAAAGAAAATAAAAACCCATAAATTTTGAGGACTGTACGCTAAAATTTAGTGATTAAAAAAAAATTTAACTGATTAGAGAGAAAAAATCTAATAGCTTTAGTATGTAGATTAGACATTTACGTGGATGCATATCGCGTCAGTCCAACAGCCCAAACTGCTGAATTATACATTCTTATCAATATTATGTATATACTATTATAAGCATTTATAAATGTATATTCAAAGAGAGGTACAAGCTTGACCCGAGGTGAGTACGGCTTTCGGTGTCCTTGTTATCTTCTCATTACGCTTAAGCATATTAAAACGCACGCCCCGCAACCTTTAGACGCTATCGATAGAAGTAATATGCCTAAAAAAAAACCGTTTCAACGCTTTTGAGCCGTGATCCAATCTGGTTGCCAACTTATCTATCTTGTGGAGCTTGTGCAGTCGTCTTGGCTTTCATTCTCACCTCATATTACCTTTAGATTCGCTATTTTAATTGCTTATTTCAAGTGTACAACACACACACCATCACCCTTCTAACAACCACACATAACACTACACACTAGGGTACACGGCTACACACAGCCAACGCACTTCACACCGACACACACACTCAAGCACTTTCTTAAATATAAATTGCCATCCAGGGTTTACCATCCCGCCTATTTATATACCTTATATATAAGTTCATATATAAGAATTTATCAATGAGGTAAGCCATGCTACTATATACTATTACCGTAAATCAATAATAGTTATAAAATCTCATATAGTAGACATAAAGGCATATTAAGTATAGAATCAATCACTAGTATACTAAGTAATAGAGGAGAAGTATGAGTAGTATATATACACATGATATATATACGAGGGTGAATGATATAAGTAAAATGCCATGAAACTCAGTATATTACCTACCAGTGATAAGTTATATAATATATATATAGTATATATAATTAAATTATTTTTATTAAAATATATATATATATATATATATATACCATTAGGGGTATAGAGTATTAATATAGTAATCGGAATAAAGGGGTGTAAAATAAACAATCATAGTGATATTATATATAATAATAGTATGAATTTAATAAAGAGAATTATGGCTATATATTTGAACCCTCTCTTCATATACATAATCACACACAATGTCTAACTCTTGTATAAACGATCAAAAATCGTCCGTATGAAACTAAGATATTGTCACGTCTCAGTACCTCAGTTCGATATCCAAACGAACGCAAATTTAACCAGTGATCTCGGAATAAAAGAGCTTTGTAGACAGAGTGCGGTATACTTCCCAACCCACCTTGGCTCTTGCCTTCTCCTTCCCTGAAGAAGGGATTATATCTATGGAACTTGCGTTGAGCGCGTATAAAGAGCAACCAGTGTAGAATGTTGACGATTTGAAGCTGGAATGTTATTTTCTGATTGTAGCTTTTAGGGCCAAAAAATAATAAAGAGGCTAAGATTAAAAGATATTGTATTACTAAGTAGTGAAGAACCAATGATTTAGATGATTAAAGTATTAATATATATGTAAATCATATTATTGCCCCTTTGTAACCTTATGCAGGCTAATTGAGTAAAAAGATATGGACATAGATATGTTACTCCCACGGAACACTCAAGTGATATAAGCATATAAGGGTACCTCAGTTATCCTTTTGCCAGATAGTTTTAAAGAGTAAATCCCTATATGCATATATATCTACATACCAGTATTTTCTATCTGAAGTATATATAATACCATACCTAACTGTAATATTTGAAAATTATATACTGATGCTGTCAAAATAGTAATAGTATATATACACGCATGACTTTCGTTAGATAATTGAGATATGCCGTTAGAGACGGAATAACTATATAGATGAATAACTTTTCACATACCCCTGAATACTCACTATAATGTCTCTAGCATTGAATGAGCACTATATAGAGTATAAGTCAAATATACCGAAATATATTCACGTTACTAGAACCTAATATTAGATATAAATCTATAAAAGGCCGAACACAATTGTGTATTCTCACAGTTCAGGAATTATTTATTAGTTACTACATTGTATATATGGTGAAAAAATATTCGGTTGGAAAAAAACAAGCTATTTAGGAGTCGCAGAGAGCGACTCAGTCAAAGGAAAATAATACTAACTTCGTTAGGATCAAAAAAAGCTGAGAGACCGGTATGCATAAATCTCCTATGTTTCTCTCACACTTATAAATCATAAAACAGCAATGAGAGATTTGTATCGAGCTGGCTACTTTATAACTCGTCTGCACTAGACAAAGATCACGTGCCCGATAACTAGTCTGCAGGAAGTTCATTATACCCAAAGAATAGAAGCGTTATATAGAGAAAGTAATACTAAGCCATTGAGGATGTAATCCTAAAGTCAATGTAATATCAACAAATCATAAATTTACATGAGCAACTGGAAACATGGCTCAATACTAAATTGACGGCATAACCGAAAATTTTTCAAAAGATTACAGCGAAACCCTTGCTCTACTGAGTAGTATATGATTATGTCTCCTAATTTTTCCTTATAAATTTCCTATTTTTTAACTGTCGAGTGATTGAATATTCTCTATCCTGCACGGAGAAACGCAAAATAAATTGAGAGTATGTGTCCAGGAATAAAATGAGTGACGTCACATGCCAAACTCGGCGTTGACTAGTTGCGAGCTAAATATTGTTCTCAAGAAGTAAGAAGCTAGATTTGGTGGAACAACTGGAGCGACAAACCGTTAGTCCTAAAGGAAATATCTGAACGAGGATATATCTTCTAGCAAGTGAAGTCGAGAATCAAAGAATTGGCAGGCAATTAATAAACGACAATATGAGCAGGAGTGCCACGACAAAAGCGCGTCTTCTCAGTGTCGCCCATAACACGTACCCTCCTAAGGAGAGAGAACAAGAGAGAAAGGATACAGTAGATAGTGAAGTAATACGTTGCAACATATGAAAAAGCATAACAATATTCTAATCAGATCTAAGACCTCACTAAGGATGCTCCAGTGTCAATTTAAAAAATTGTTCAAGAATTATATGAGTATAAGAGATATTATAAATGGGTGACTGATCTCAGGTAGATATATAAATGTTATGTGTTAGGTATATAGTTCGTATTTATTTAGTATATTATATTGCCTCTACAGTGATTCCCGATTTTATATAAGAGAAAGTGTACATGAAAAAAGAGTTGTTTTTAACTATAAGAGAGAGTGAGTGTTCCGAAAACGTGTTTCAGTCGAGTACTGGGCCAGGGCACACTTCGTCTATTACCCTCAAACAACGACAAAAAAAATATTTTTATCACTTATTATTCAGATAAAATTTATTAGTGTAAGATAGATGACCCCATTATTATTATATCGTAAATTGAATAAAAATGCTTTGTTATTATCTCCATTATATTCCCTTAAAATTAACATATAGTATATATAATAACATTTTGAGTAGGATCAATATCCACCTCAATTCTGTAATTTTAAGACGTAAAAAATTATATAGTATAATGATGAGTATAAGGTGTCTAGATTATAGTAAACAAAAGCTTCATATTGGAAAAAATAGTGGATGGTAATAATCAAATTTAAAGAAATTTTTGATAAAATCTACACTCAAATTCCTCTCTCTAAATATATAAATTATTTTACTTAACTATATAAATCCTATCATTTATCATCGATTATCAAATACTAATATTATATAATATATATATTATATATATATATATTAATATTAATATTATATAATATATATATAATATATATAATTTTATAATATTATATATATATATATATATTATATATATATTAATTATAAATATATATATGTTGTGTGGTGTGTAGCTGAATGAAAGCATATATATAAACATTATATATATTACTATCAAGGAAGGAAGAAGTACAGTAATACAAGAAAAGAAAGTAATGAAATAATTATGCAACTTTCGAAAGCGTGCTCGCATATCGAAATGCCATTTGACCACGCGAAGGCCCACTCAGTATCACACACTAACGCACGTTCTTTGTGATTAACAAAACACAATCCACCTCGCTCACAGAGTCCCTTGAGAGCGTTCCCTCTCTTACTCCGCAGACTTATAGTACAAAATGGCGTCTCTCTGAAGCCACAAAACAAATTTGATAAAAACCTTTTTTTTTTTTTGATGATGCATAATTCAGCACATTTAAATAAATTTAATTGTGCACATTTTATGAATTTTAAAGGTACCGAACAACAGGAAGCTTTCGATATCCTTAAAAACAAACTTGTTGCAACTACAGTTGTGTTATCCTTCGTAGAGTAACTTACGAGTAAAAATTGAAACAACAACAACAAAGCAACAACAACAACTCAAATTAAACTCATAAAAGCTCTATATATATATATAGAAGTATATAATAGGTTATTGATATCACTGTCAAAATTCCCTGTTACTTACTGTAGAAGTCATATATCTACATCCGCGCGAAATAAACTTCCACCTGTGACATAGTCCCATACCCTAATGCTGAATTATTCGTCTATATATATATTTTATATGTGTATATAAACACAGACGTAGGATCCAGTCAAGGACGTGCACATGCGCGATCGGTCTCCACTCCAGACGTCCCATATTATGAGCCGCGCCAGCCTCGACAATACCTCATTTGTCGGAGCATTTATTATTAAACTACTATATACAGAGGCAAGTACTGAGATTTGTTCAGCACATTAGTTTTTTTTTTAATTTCTGCACAATAATGTGAACATCAGAATTTCTATATTCTTTCCAACCATTCATCCCTGATGCGCACTATACATGAATCTCAACAGTTATATAATTCATCGTATGCAGAGCAAGCTCCCGTCCATAAACAAATTAGCTCACACACACCGCGTCGGCATTTCGATAACGCGCAAAGCAAAACTTCTCTCCAAGGCGCTAAATTCTATTATCTACACAATTACATTATGCCAGAAACCCTACAATCTTCATATGTGATCCGTGCTCATAGAGTTGTTTTGAACTATAAGAGTCCATATTAATCGTCTCGTACAAGTGAATTTTCGTAATAAGAGAAATAAGTATTATATATATATATATATATTACGTTTAAGTGCAGGAAAAAGTGATATAGTATATAATGAGTTACGACACAAACATACAATATAAGAATGATATCCATTTGATACGGATGGTTACGCCTAACAACGCGTTCAAATAGTGCTAATATCGGTAGTTGAGCTGTTGCCGGTCTTAGTTGGCGATTGTTTTTTATAGACCGCGTTAAAAGATATTTCGTTTCCAGCGTTTTACGGTTTGAGAAATGTGTTTAAAAGTCAGTAAGGGATGGCAGATATGAACTAAAATTACGGTGAGTCTCTAAAGTGTGAGAGAATGGGAAATTATGGAGGCTAAAAGTTAAAGATAGGAGGATGTAAGGTTAGTAGAAAGTGATAAAAGTATATGAAAAAAATGTCAGAAGTTAAGTGTGAAAGTTATGGGATGGTACGATGAGTGCGCCTAGAAGAACAATTCTAAAGGAGACTAATGACCGATCGCAAGTGGTTGTGTTTTGGTACGATTGTTAAGCAAGCCAGACATCACTTTCGACACCCACGCCAACCCAAGTGTTCCAGATCTCGGAATAATTGGCCACAAATCCGTGTCTCGAGTACACACCCCATTCTTGATGCTAAAATCCTCCCACGGTATAGGTCCTTCATCTATCCTTTTCATTTGACCAACAATACCTTTAATATTATTCTCATTTTATTCTACATTCCACGCCTTTTGTTACCCCAAATCTCCGGTATTGGAGAAGTCCAAGATACTATAACCTCCTCAAGCGGAGAGATCATCATATTGTATCCATTCCCCCTATATTATCTTGCGAAAATACGCCACTTAGATGGACCAAGACCACTACCCGGATTCATCTATATGGATAATGCTACCCCATGTCACGGACGACACAAGGACGTCTACACTTTTGTTCGTTCACTGAAAAAGAGAGTCCGAATATTAAACATGAATCCTAGCCACAGACCCTTCAGACACCGAAACCCCAATCGGGAATAAATGGGAAGAGTTAAAAGAAATAACCGTAGGTGCATCTACAAGGGCAGAAGACCCATTATTGAAATCCCGATCAGGTCAGGAGACCAGCTCGTATTCACCCATCTGCATGTTTGCGTTACTAACCAGGTCTGACTAACAGCCATTTCTCAGCGATGCGCCTGCGCAAATTGATCCCCATTAGAAAGTAGGACAACAGGGTACCGCATAGGCCTGCACAGCCACAGACGCACCAACCCCTAGGAGGGCACAAGTATCAGGGTCATGGTCTATGTCTTACTCTGGCTCTGGCTCACGTCCAGATGCTCACTGAGAACTACAACTACCTCAAGTCGCAGGACACCAGTGCTGGAGGAACAAACACATACTATGCATTTAGTGGCCACCAACAGGAGATGTCAACGCTCCACTCTTCGCGATCTTCCCGAGAGAAACATAAGTAGAGTTATTCAGAAAACAGACACAGGTTATTTCCATCCTAAAAGGCTACACCCCTATGCCCTAACCAGTCGTATTCTATTATCCCGGAATTGTGGAAATGGGTATCCCTATATGCCTTCAAACACCAGTGAGTTCCCAGTCTACCAAGCAATCTTTTTACACCTGCCCTGCCTGAGGTGCCAGAAGCCTTGAAACTCCATGGTAAAAGTTTAAAGACCAGACTCTGGACTGGCATCCCAATATGAGGAGTATGTTGTTTCATTAAAAGAAAAAACTTCAGTGCTTTAGGCGCACTAACAGAAGAACAAAAGATTACTTTTGCAGATCATCCTATTACATCGAATTTAGACTAAGTGAAGCTATATGACATATCACTGCCCATCACAATGATCCGATTATAGTCTCTCGCGTTTTGGATAGTATTACAAAAGATAATTCTAATTACTTTTGAAACGTCATAATTGGATTAGCGCACAAATAATAAACGGTTTTTCATCTTTATACAGTGGGCTAATATAAAAAAAACTTAGAAAGATTTTTTTTGGCACATTGCTGAGTTCCTACTCTTTCAACTCGGTAATGATAAAGAAAGTATATATCATGGTGTTTCGAGTATCTGCAGCGACGTGTTGAGAATATAAAAGAGGCAAGAGAAAACTTTTATACAGATTTCATAGGTACGGTGATTAAAAGAGCTAGTGTCTATAGAGCAAAAAATCACCCACGAGAATAGGATGAGTGTAGTTTTTTATATGTACGCGCGCAATAAGAGAGAATGGGACAATAAAAGAGCGAGAGTGTGTATATTCCTAAGTTAACATATAAGCGTAACAATATGTAATTTCATTATATGGAAGTTTTAAAATCATGTTCAGATACCTGTCAGAAAACGCGAGGGATGGTGAAGAGATTAAAAGACAAAATATTGCAAGCCATCGATATGGAAATAAGTTAGCTGAATTTGATTAGTAATAATAATCAAAAATGAATTTCTTCAACAATCTTTAAAATATGGAATAATGCTTAATTAGATAGATAAATTGAATAAAATAACAATAGACAACCGGAGAACTTCCGAAATACAACTCAAAAAAGAGTTAGAGTTTAATATAGGCTACTCATGAGAGATGAATTAACGAAAAAGCGATAGTCAGAAACAGGAGGATACACAAACATCTTTTACTAGAAGAAAATAGAAGAGCTGTCCACAAACCAAGATTATGGGCTGATAGAGACAGAGAATTCGTATGATTGAGAAGCCAATCTAATTGTGTTTCCGGAGTGGAATGACACGATGAGACTTAATGAGCTAGAGTAGTGTAGTATCTTCTTAGCGAAAAACAGAGCGAATATCTTGTGAGAGTAGCACATATCAGAAAAAACATATGAAACAAGATTTAGAACGAGAATCAAGTCATATTTCTATTTCAAAGACGAAAAAAAGGGAGAATCGGAGTCACTCGTATCGAGATGTTGCATGTCGAGCTAGGCGCGAATTGCCCCGCACATCTCTGCCTCCGGATATTTTTTATCTATTTGAATTGCGATTATCCAATATATCAAAACATTAGTATTCCACCAGCTTCACGCATAATATCCACAAAGTGCTATGTGGGATACCCAGAGCACTATATGCGAGAGGACCCCTATCCGTGATATTTGAGAATCTCTAATATATGTTTCATGCGCATACAAACAGCAAGTCGACTTATGTGTTGAATAACGGCAGAAAGGCCCCGAAACCACTATACCCAAAACCTGAGATCTTGTGAGCATGTAACAAGAATAAGCCGAATACGCAGAGGTTTCCTCTAGGGAGCAGCTTTCATCTGCGAAGCAAAGAACAAAGATAGGATAAACTAACGACCCTCCAGAGAATCTGAGAAAGATGCACATAAGTAAAAAAAAAAAAAAAATTGTTGCACCAGTTGTCATCCCAGTATTTTTCGTAGAAGTTTATGTCTGGCCGTGAAAAGCCAGCACAACGACACACTGAGACTTAGCGATGTAGATCGTATATAGTAGCGAGTAACGTGAAGAAGATAGAGGAATAAGATAATGTTCCAACTTTTACTAAGATAAGAGAAGCGCGCTTTCCCGCTTCCCTCCTCCGAAGTAAAAGTTTAACACACACGAAGGATAATTTAATTCAGTGCACGGGAGCGAAGGCTATGAGAACACAAATGTAAGAAAAGACAAAATAACGAATGACAAATAATAAACTGATAAAGTGCGGCGGAGTAATTCAGAAGACATACAAGAATAAGAAAAAAGCTTGCGTCCAAAACCACTAACTTTTTTTACTAGTATATCGCCAAGAGTATTTGAAAAGCCTTTACTAAATCTGGTAGACACCATTTTCTTGATACTAACCATACACTTACCTCTCACATTACAAAGGCTTCCTACCGATCTAAGGAGGCTAACTTATCAGCAGCGCTGTTTTATAAACTCACAGATCTTAGCATCTTGTGGCCGTATGCCATGCCTATTATCCCTTCTATACTACCCACCAGCGTATTTAAATAGAGGGTAGAGAAATAACGCTGTTAAAACTTCAAAGAACCTGAGCACTCACGAAAAATCAGCAATCTGGCTGGATTACACACTGGGTGAGTGATAACAACCCATCTAGTTCTAAATTTAAAAGGAAGAAGTGCAGCGTATCCTAACCGAAATTCACCACAATATACATATTAACCTGCACCAGCCTACTCAATGCTAAACGAAGTGCAGGTGAGAACCCAGGTTGGTCCATGCTGTTGGGAAACCAACCATTTTATTCTAATTTACCCATCAACTGATGCGGGGTTTGAAACTTCATCGTTTTCTTCTATCTTACCAAACACATGAGTTCTATACTCGTCCTTACTGATATAATGTGTTAAAGAGACAGATAGACTATACCTGGTCTTCGCCAAAAAACTATCTGGCTTATTATTTATTATTATAATCCCCGCACTGCCAATACTCTCACCACAACGCAAATCCTCGTATTCAAGAAACTTCATGTCCAGATCTTCTAGAGATATAACGAAAAGCACAAAAATCCCACCATATCACTGTCCATTAGGAAATACCACCCAAAGAACATATAAGAGTAGGGCGCGCACACGGGCATCCGAGAACATATTCTAATAATCTACTTTCATTCGGTATTATCTCAAAACAGTATTTTTCTAAAGGCGAATCCTGTGTCGCCATGTCCTGGCAAACTTCCTAAACTACACTCTTAACCACCACTCTATAAATTCTGATTAACATACACACATTGCCAGTTAGCGTATCACAAATTTTCATTTTACCGACAGGAAAGGACTGTAAGACCAATATCGCACTGTTCAGTACGGACCCAGCACATGTTCGCACGGTCCACCTTCTCCATTACAAAGGAAGAAATACCCTGTCAGTCAATCCTTCCCAGCGCGGGCGTCTACACCATCGAGATACCGTTATTCCCACAAGCCACCAAGAAGAAACAAAACCTTTGTCTAGTAATACCCCCAAGAGGCCCCTCCGCGCACTTCACGGGACAAATAAAAAGAAGTTCTAACTGACAGTTATGCGTACGTACAGGTACCGCATCCAAGCCCATAACATGCACAATCAAAGAAAACAAGAGCTGAGAACGGAGCCAGAAAAGTGGAGAGAACCTAGCCTCCACCTCCACCTTCACATGAACCTTCTTGCGCGCGATTCGAGAAAGCTCAAGACCCAAAACACATCAGCAACAACTTCACCTACTCAATATAAAGAAACGTTTCGACCTCTATAATCGAAGAATTTACAGGCTTCCAACGAACCCTGAACCCCTAAACCAAAACAGAACAAACACCTTCACACACTGATCTCACGAAATGAAGATAATCTGTAATCGTATTTTGCAAAAGTGATTGAAAGACCAGTATACTTGCAAAGAGCACAAACCTCTCATATGAGATACATACAAGGTTAGACCTGCGACAGCATACAACACCAATAAACACCTGAGACTCCAAGATGATTAATTGACTTGAGAGCGGACACAACCAAGAGTGTCTATATCATAGACACACAAGCTCTCTGGCCACAGCTAGCACCACATGTCCATAGTATAACATGTAACACAGTCACAAGTATACCACGTTAGTGATAACTAATCGAAATCTGTACGCTCAAAGTTACATAAATTTTTGAGCGCACCCTATACCAACTATCCACACTTATGCGACAAACAAAGGCAGACAACATATCTCCAGGAAAATAAACAGACAACACATATACCACCACAATAATATATAAAAGCCCACCAATCAGCTGATAGAAGCCCAGACACTAAGAACAACACTGACAAGAACACATACCGCGCACAGCGTATAAGATGTCAGCCAATATGTATAGCCACATGCTCAAAACGGGTCATAATCACAAGACAGAATTAAAGAGAAACAGCACACAACTACAGAATACGCTCAAAGCATGGTACCAGAAGAAATCCACAGAAAGAAAAGAGATGATCCAAGGACACGACGCCTGAGAAGAATAGCCAAATTCCTTCGAAGATTATCAAGAGCACCCACAGACAGAACAGTACTTAAGAAGATCACCTTGCTTAATCTCTGATGCATCTTACCATGATGTAATAGCACCTACTATATATATCAGACAATATCCAGATGACTGCTGTCCCGTCGCAACGGACTTATTCAAGAAAGAGTGTAAAATAATCTACAGATAACTATAACTCCACTGTATCGCATCATAAAGTCCATATCTGCGTAAAACTACACCAATACCCCGCTGGTGTCACCACACCACTAAACCAATAACACTCTAACACAAACAACCTTTACAACGGAGAACACTCGATGCATATGACACAGAGCTGACAATGCGTTAATGAGAAGGGATAATCAAGCTTGTTTACAGCCCCCATTCTTTGCTCCATTACTGGTTTAGTGCGGCCAAAAAAGAAATAGAGTTCAGGCCAAGAGTGTAGCGCTTGTACTACATCGGCTACCCTACAACTCCATACAGAGTGTCAACGGACGTCTACCCTCTATCCATCGATAGAAGAAATCTTTACGTCACTCGGGGGAAACACGATTTTTACATCGATAGATTTACTCGATGCCTACCATCCTGCATTAGGAATAAAATAAGAGGAAAGAGTACCCAAAAGCTAATGGCATTTAGGACTAGGAAGGGTTTATCTGTATCCTGAGCCAGCTTGGACCTTTGGCCACCTAAATGCCCCATTTTCCTATGCTATGTGGCACATTACCATGCCCTTAAATTCACATTTGTCTTCTTAGACCAGTTGCCACAGGTCTATCTTAACCATCAACTGTACTAGTGCTAGTGAAAGAACGGTCGAACTGAACCACTTCAAAGAATTTTGAGAAAAGTTTTCTAACTGCTTTCCACGAGTAAAACGAGAGCGTTTGAGAATAAAATGTCCAAGTGCAAAACTTACTTACCAGTCCTCACAGATTTTGTATCTAAGGATTTAAGAGTAAGTTAAAGATGGAGTATCTAGCCCTGACCTGTGAAAGTTGAAAGCAATGAAAAGTTTCATGCCCTACCGACGAATGTCAAGGACGACTACAGTCCATTTCCTTTGGTTCTCAATCTTTCATTTTCGGCTTCTTTAAATAGAATCCAAACTTCGCAGTCGTTGCACAACCACTGTATGATTAGTAAAAAAGAATGTCCCCTTTGTATGGAACAGAAAGTCACACAAAAGCCACCTATCTGATCACTTTATGAAAACAGACTAAAGCTCTTTGTTCCGATAAACACACCAACACGACTCTATCGAATTTCCGGCCTATTACTTACACAAAAGAATCATTCTCAAAAATAAACATGGATGCGCGTGTGACATATCCCGCGTATATTGTAGAGGATAGCTATGTAACCAGCTTACGACGGAAGGAAAGAGAAACCCTTTCCTTCGTCTCCCGATACTTCAGATAAGCGCAAGTGCAGAAGAATATGATGCACTAACGACTTAGAAATTAAGTAATGCCTGGCCGCTAGTGCTTTGTTTGACCCGAAGCTTCATAAAACTCAACACAATTAAAACTAAGGTATTCGGCTATCAAGGTCAACCTTCCCAATTTTCACTGATAATCAGCCCCTTGTTGTTTCATACTTTCCAGCGAACAAACAAACGTAACAGAAACTGGACTGAGTCCCCTTATCCTCTAGTCAAGAATGGAATCTAACCCTGTTCGTAAACAGTTTCTCTCCCACTAATAGTTTTATTAAAAAAGGTCTAAAACCAAAACTATCCCGCCGGATTATTTGAAGGAGACACCCAAGCACCTAACGTTTTTTGATAATGCAAGCTGTGTTGGAAAACAGAGGTGATCTACCTCGAACAGGACTTTCCATTGAATAAGGGAAACCTTGCATAAAAGAACAAGAAAAAATAGCTGTCCCAAAGAATAGGAACAATTGCGTTTCGAAATGGGTAAGGAAAACCCAAAGAGAACCATCCACACATCTTTATTAAAGGTTTTTATGACTACGGGGCTCAACACCAAAAGCGATCACTTCACTCACTATCTGTTCACATTCCCAGGTTCCCCCACAGGTTTCGCGACATATACACCATATGTATTTCACACCAATAGCGGCTTTGATTAGACAATGCCATGCCGCGCTGGTGTGCAGCGTAACACTGAGCAAGGGCCTTCCTATTACCGGACAAAAAAGCGAGATAGTGTATACAGCGAGCAAATACGCTTTCTCACCCACTTAGCATATAAATTCACTCAAAAGGAATTATCGCAAGCCCACTTGTTGCTCTCAATGTGCTACAGTAAAGGTCTACAATACCTCCAAGTAGCTGAGTTATCCAATAACAGATGGCTTTGCCCTATCACACCTTATTTCACGTGCCGTCTCACGTCAGATAGCTTATCGAAAACTCCCCACATTGTACCGACAGTCCTAGAGGATCGCGCCAAATAGAATAACTATGTTCTTCTCATTAGACGCTAACCCTTTGAAACGCGTTACGTCGAAACTAGTGCCGTTTGTAAAAACTGGACAAGTTAAAGAATTTGCCCGCTGACATCTGCAACGAGAGAGTCATATGTAGGCACAGTGCTTCCCCAACTTCTTGCTGTCCGACAATGCCCAGGAAGTTCCAAGGCCAGCGTGTTTTAAGTACTTTGTGCTGCAATGGCCTGGTAGTGAGATATAAAAAGTGTGGAAATCTATCGCCTTACCAAAGCATACCCATATAAATCGGATAGTGGGAAAAGAATAAATGCTCGATATCGAATCTTTCCCTACGGACATATGTCAGATGAGCGAACCACAAAGAATTGGGTCTTAAAAATATCTGAAGTTTCGCCCTCATAATTTGCGAATAAAATTCCGCTTACAACTCTGATCTATCGGTTTCAATCCCCTCCACTTCCTTTTGTGCTACGGTTACGATAAAAAAGGTGTCCCTTACCAAAGCGGTAAAAAAGATGTATCCTTCTCCTTTTGTTAACACCTTCACACCCAGAGAAAATAGAGGTTTCATTTCAGATGAGGTGGAGTGCTGACGGAAACGGATCGATATATATCAAAGATTTGGCCGATTGAGAAAGGTTCGGAGAAAGAAAACAACCTAAAAAATCATCCTACTGCTAACTGGCCTTTCACAACAACATAAGAATGCCCACCAAGCAGATGAGAGACACTATAAAAAGTCGAGTAGACTACACGTTTTTCATCCATACGAGCAATCAAGAAGCCTTATCATAGTTCAAAAATATGAGAGAAAAGTTTGAAGGGCCATATATTCGTCCGATGTTTGAAACTGTCAGGATCCAAATATATT
>JABUQX010040746.1:0-2500 GCA_015478945.1 Trachelipus rathkii
CTATATATATAATATATATATATATATATATATCATATATATTTATATATATATTATTATCTATATATTATTGTTAATTTATTTGTATTTCAAAATAAAATTGTATTGAATATGATATAATTATAGTATATTTATTAATTTATATGTAATATATATATAATATATATATATTTGTATTTATAATTATTATTATATTTTTTTTTTTTTATATATATACTTATTTGTATATATTATATATATTATTGTTTTTATATTATATATTATATATTTTAAATGTATATTATTATTTATTTATTTATATCGTTTCCGTGCTCTGTTTTGGTGATATTCTAATTTTATTATTTAAATTAAGTTTTAGAATTCAATATGCTCGAACATTGTTTTTTATTTCCTTTATTTTAATAGTTCGACGTTTCTCATTCCTATATAATTAGAAGATAAAAATTAAATTATATAATAAATAGCTGCAACTTTAGTTTTGCATATTGTGTTCAAAACTCTAAAAACGAATCTTTCATTTATCTCTAAAGTGACACTATATGAAAACCAAATTAGTTTAATTAGTAGTGATTATTGGTTAGTTTATATCATCCAATTTGGTTGTTAGTTTTTTCCTAATTATCTTGTTTTGAGTAGTTGATAAAAATATAGCTGATAAAAATTTATGATAGAGCAATGTTGTATTAATAATGATACGTATATTAATATAATAACAACAAACATCAAGAACTTGAAATAAAAAAATAATCATAATATTAATAATAATAAATAATAATATTGTATTTAATATAATAATAATAATTATTAAATGAATATATAATTAATATAATAATAATATTAATAATATATAATAATAGGAATAATTAATATATAATAAAGGAAATTAAACTGTCACATGAGTTCAATAATAAATAGATAATACAATAATAATAATATATAATATAATTAATAATAATGAATAATGAAAATAATTAAAATAATAATTTATATTAATAGATTAATAATAATAATATATAATAATTTATTATAATAATAATAAATTATATTATATAAATAATAATAATAATAATATTAATAAGAATTAATAATATTAGAAGATAATTAAAGTCAGGCATTTGTCCTTATATATTTTTTGCAAGAACTTTTCTAATTCCTAAAAACCTTCTCAATCTATTTTCATTAACTTTCTTTAGTGACAATGTCTTGAATAAAACAAAAATAATTGCCGTTCTGAAATGTAGTCCCAGAGCTTTCGTCCGATCACGGTGACATTTTCAAGGATATGTGACTTTATTTTATTGAAAGAAGCAAAAAATCTAACACTTGAAATATTATCATGATTATTACAAATATTAAAATGTTAAGAGTGTAAACAGAAATTTTAAATTACGAAAGAATAATGTGAGTGTTTGATAATTTAGATTGTGTCTTTTTTCCTTTCTTTCTTCTATGTAAAAATATTTAGTAGGTAATCGGATATTTCGTTATATTTTATATTTGATTGTCCGCGTCTTATTGCTCTTCTTATAAGAAGGGTTATCCTTGCCAGCTCCTAAGATTTCCGAAAAGTCCCTCTTTTTATATCAAAATTTTGAAAGTAATTTACTATGTCAGTTTATGTGTAATTTTGTATGTTCTTCTGCATATTGTGGTGAAAGTTATGGTTTTTAGGAAATTTTTAAGAAAAGTCTTGCAAAAAATAATAATAAATAATAATAATAATAATAATAATAAATAATAAATAATAAATAATAATAAGTAAATAATAATAATAATAATAATAATAATAATGAATAAAAAATAATAATAAGTAATATAATAATAATAATACATAATTAATAATAATAATAAATAATAATAATATAATAAAATAATAATAATAATAATAATAATTAATAATAATATAATAATAATAATATAATATAATAATAATAATAATAATAATAAATAATAATAATAATAATAATAGTAATAATAATAATAAATAATAATAATAATAATAATAATAATAATAATAATAATAATAATAATAATAATAATAATAATAATAATAATAATAATAATAATAATAATAATAATAATAATATATAATTATAATAATATATAATAATAATAATAATAATAATTATAATAATTATAATAATTATAATAATTATAATAATTATAATAATTATAATAATTATAACAATAATAATAATAAATAACACCATACAAGAAACACATACAAAAACATTGAAATTGGTACAAAAAACTGTTATAAAATCAATAAACAAAACAAAAATTAAATCAAAAGAAAAATTCTCTTCCATATTTAAAATAACTGCATTTAAAAGTCTTTTTCTTTGTTTAAATCGAATGTTCTATAGTATTGGTATAAAGTGACTCTAATATTCGTAAGTCTAAATGATGGTTAGTTTGGGTTAATATTTCAAAACAAGGTGGTTTAACTTTATCTCCATGAGAGTCACAGTGGTCTCTGATGCTGGAGAAGGCTGGACGG
>JABUQX010040746.1:10000-17175 GCA_015478945.1 Trachelipus rathkii
TTACTATATTTGCCAAATCATAAAGTAATCATATAGATATGCCGCATAAAATATATCGAGATTCAAGAATATGCAACTGCGTTGTGCAACCCTGCACAGTGTTACGTGTTAGCTAAAACTCGAATAGAAAGATCGCGAGAGTTTCCATATGCATTTATTATTATATTCAATAGTTAATTTTTATAATGTGATTTTTTTAATTTTTTTTTATTAATTATTTTATTTATAAGGGTCACGAGCTAATACGGTATGGACAGAGGACGAGATCTACACCACTCGATACGTCCCCGCTAGAGCCGAGAGACCCTGACTACTTCCATCTTTGCGATTTAAATCCATTATGGTTAATTCCTTTCGATAAAATAAAAAAATAAATAAAAATATATAATAAATACCATTTGATTGAGGTGCAACTCGTAACTTCGTGACTGATGTTGTTTCGCTTGGAGTGAGATTAGTGCGGAGTAATGATAGAAATCGATTACTGTTCGTGTCTGTATTGTGAGTGAGTGTGTGAGTGCGTTGTTTGTGACTACCCTTTAAAGGTACAGTCCTTATTATAATGGTGTGTTGTGTACGTGTGTGATTGTGTGACATGTATTTCATGTTATGTATATAGTATATATTTAATTAAATAAATATATATATATATAATTATAATATATAATAATATATATATATATATAAATATATTAATATATAATATATATATAATAAATTATAATTTATAATAATATATATATATATAATATATATATATATTAATATTATATATGAGACCATTAAAGGTTAGTATAACTTATGTTGCCGTCTAATTAATGTATTTTTTAAAGTAATATGAAAAAAATTAAACTTATAAAGAAAGATTTCTGCCTTCCGGAGAGCCAGAATTTTAAATTCAGACGTGAAATTGTCGATTATGAGAACAAAATTAGCTCCACGTCATAGAACAACACAGAAGACAGTTCTCACACCTAACAACAAAATCCCACAATAAATAAAAATTGAAGATGTAGATTAGGTTACCTCTCCTCGTTATCATGATAATAGAAGGTAGAAATTACAATTGTCTATTCTAGAAAGCATATCTAGCTGATGACTAATAAACGATATATATTTTTACGTTAATCTTAATTAAACTAAATCCTTAAATATATTCCCTATCCGTCTACCCCCACATTATATCATGTAAATATTATGAGATACCTTTCTGATTCTAATTCACTTTAATAATTTATATGAATAGTTAACTGTCTACTAATATTATATACTATACTATGGCTAATGTTTGAAATTTATGTATCGGTATCAACTATGTATGTTTGTTTATGATAACTACATCTTAGATATTATATATTTATGTAAAATATAGTGATAATAATGCATCATATACATTAAATGTTAGAAGTTAGAATCAAATAAAAAGAGAAAAAAAAAAACTCAATTATAATAAATTCTCATAAGAAATCTCTATTCTCAGTCTCATATGACTGAAATATTAAATCAAATTGCTTCTAGAACTTCAACTGCTAGAGAACAATTGAAGAGTGGACCTGCGATACGAATGTCTCCCAAATTGCATTATACTGCTTTAAAAAAAGAGAGTAGAATTTAATTATATCGAGTGACTCAAATATTTAGAATATACACTAAGAGTATACTCATATGTCTATCTTGTGCCGCACATCACCATATGAACCGGTTTAATGTCGAATCCACAAAACGTGTGTTGAAGAGTGAATAAGTAAGTACATATATGGTACCATTACGAGCCATTCTTAAGTCATCCATGTATTCACACAATTTCGTGAGAGAACAAGACCTCTGTTCATACGATGGCTACGCAGTAGGAAGGAATGCGATAGGCCAATTCTCGGTTATAGAAAAGTTTGTAAAGCATATGAAAAGAGATAGGGCAATACGAAACGCATAGAGAAAGAAGGGCCAAGGATCTTGAAGAAGGGGTTAGTTAATAATCTCCAGCTTAGACTCAAACTCAATGCATAAGGTTGGTGGAATAGGAACCTCCCTAAAGTCTAGGAACAGTACTCCCATTAAAGGGCAATAAGACCTTTATATATATAATATATATTATATATATATAGTGATATATATATTTTACTATAATTATATATATATATATATATATATATATATATATATACATATTATATGATATATATATAGGTATATATATTATATATATTATTATATATATATATATAATTTAATAATAATACATATATATATATATATAAATAATATATATTATATATACTATATATATATTTGATATATATATATATATATATATTATATATAATTAATAATAATATATATATTAATATTATGTTAGTTTATTATATATATATATAAAATATTATAATATATTATATTTATATCATATATATAATAATATATATATATATTTATATATATATAATATATATATATATATAAATATGATATATTAATATATATATATATATATATATATAATAATATATATATATATTAATAATACATACTATTATTATCATCCTATAATGAAGCTTAAAAGAAAATAACAGAATAAATTATATATATATATATTAAATAATAAAAAGTAAAAAATACATAAAGAAAAAAAAAATTAAAAATTAGTAATGAAAGTAAGCCATACTCTGGCCAATGCCTAATGCAATTCCCTAAGGTAAGCGCACGCTGAACTTAAATAGAGGAAGATTAAGCATCGAGAGAAAATAAAAAAGGCAAGAATCCACCAAAACAGATATGTGCTGAAAGAAGAGGTACCATACGAGTGATCTTGAGTTTCCAATATTCACACAATTTTCACAAGAGAACAATTGCACCTCTTGTCTTATGAGGGCTATGCATTGACGAGAATGCGAGTGGCCAATTCACGCAAGCAATATATTGTAAAAAGTAGTGAGCAGGAAACCTTCCCTAAAGGGGGGAACAGTACTCCATTATATATTATAAAGACCTTGTATTAAATATATATAATATATATATTATATATATATATATATATATTTATATATATATATTATATATATATATATAATATATATGCTTATAATATTATATATATTATATGATATATATTAGTATATAATATAGTATATATATAATAATATATATAATATATATACACATGTATTATAATATATAATAATATATATTATATATATATATATAATATATATAATATATAAATAATATATTATGTTTTATATTATGTTAATATAGATATATTACCATATTAAAAATAATCAACAATCCCATTAAATAATTGAATTGTTAGCATATGTAATAATAGATATATATATTAATATAATATAATATTATAATATATACTATATATATATATATATATAATATATAAAATCACGGTACCGCCATTCTTTGACGGTAAGTACTTCAAAAAGTTAGAGCGAAAATATAAAAATAAATAAATTAAATAAAATTAAATAAAGAAATAAATAAAAATACATAAAGAAAAATAAAAAAAAATAAATGAAAAGTTAAAAGAAATTGCTGGCCAATGCCTAACGCAAATCCCTAAGGTAAGCGCATACGTGAGACTTAAATAGAGGAAGATTAAGTTTCTATTTTATGAGGCAAATATAAATGAAGGCAATTTAATTATTCACAAAACAGAATTGCAGGGAAAGAAGGAATATCATTACGATGACCTGAGTTTCCAATTTCACACAATTTTCACGATGAACAATGCACCTCTGGCTATGCATTGGTGGAGGAATGCGAGAGGTCAATTCACGCTAGCAACTGCTTTTGTAACGCCTATAGAAGAGAGATAGGGCACCTGCGACACTATACAGAGAAAGAGGATCAAGAGAGTATGAAAGTAAGGGCTGTTAATAAGTCTCTTAGGTTTAGACTCAACTCTATGTAAAAGGTAGGCGGAGCAGGAACCTTCCCTAAATGTGGGAACAGTACTCCATCTTAAAGGACGAAAAGACTTATAATATATATATATATATAAATATTTATGATAATATTATAATATTATATATATTAATAATTTTATATATAATATATATATAAGTATATAATATAATAAATATATAATATATAAATACCATATATAATAATATATATATATATTATATATATATATTATATATATATAGTATATATTATAAATAATATATATATATAATAAAGCGCCTATGAATATATATTTTATATATATATAATATATAATATATAATAATATATATATATATATATTATATATATATGTATTATATAATATATATATATTATAATATATATATATATATAATATATATTTTATATATGTAAATTTATATATATAATTAATTATATAATTACCGTATGATTATATATTATATATATATATTTATATATATATATATATATATATATATATATATAGAATATATATATATATATATATATATTTAGCATCCATACTATAATCACATCATGCAATTAATTTGGTTTATCATAGGTATTTAGCAAGTGTTTGAGTGTCTCTTTGAAGAACTCAAAATATTAATATATATAATATATATATAATATAATAAGTATTATATATATATATTATATGATATATATATATATTATACAAACTATATATATATATATATATATATATATTATATAATATAATATATATAGAATATAATACGATAATATAATAGACATGCACCCATCAATAGAATTGTACTTTCAAAAGGATAATACCAGAAAAATAAATATGTCAAAATTATATAGAAAATAAAATTAAATGAATAAAATTACGTATAAGAAAAATTAAAAATACAATAAATTAAAGTAAACCCTATCCCGGCCAATTGCCTAACCGAAATTCCCTTTAAGGTAAACAACAATACGTGAACTTAAATTTTTAGAGGAATAGAGTTGAGCAGTGAGGAGAAAATTAAAAGAAGTTTTTAAATGAATACCACAAATACAGATTTAGGCTTGGAAAAGAAGGTTGTGTGTGTGTGTGTGTGTGTGTTGTTATATAAGAATAATAATTAATTAATATATTATTATTGTAATAATAATAGATATAATTAATAATTATTACCTATTACGAGTGATCCGAGTTTATTATCATCTCTACTATATCTTAGGAGAGAAACATTTGCCCTAATTCTTACGGAGGGCTATCATTGAGATGGAGATTCGTGAGGCTTTAATATTTCGCGCAGCAACTTACTTTGTAATGCTTCTTATTATATATATTGCACCTGCGACACTATACAGAGAAAGAGATCAAGAAGAGTATGAAAAAGTATAGGTCTATAATGAGTCTCTAAGCTAGACTCAACTCTATGCAGATATATTTGGCTGAGCAGACCTCACTCCTAAATTGGTGGAAAATCAGACTACCATTAATAAGGGCAAATTAAAACCTAAAATAATATATAATACATTTATATATTTAATTTTTATTTTTTTAATATATTTATAGTATAAAATATATAGTATTATATATATATTATTATATGTTATATAATATATTGAGTATAATATATATATATATTTAAATATATTAAATATAATATTATTAAGATCTGAACTAGTTATTTATATATATATATATATATATATATATATATTTTATATTAATTGATATACTATAATTACTCTGCTACGTTAATAAATAATATAAATATATATATATATATTATATATATTATATAGTTTTATTTGATGTAATATATTATAAATATATACTGCAATATTTTTTTATTGTGCTTTTGAAATTTGTTGGTAATTACTTTCAAAAGGAAATAACAGGGAAAAATAATAAATAAATAAATAAATAAATAAATAATAAAAAAATTACATAAAGAAAATAAAAATTAAAATAAATGATAAATATATATCTCTGACCAATTTCCTAATGCAATTTCCCTTAAGTTAAGCATACGTAACTTAATAGAGCGAAGATTAAGGCATAGGAGAAAATAAAAGAAGGCAATGAATCCCCAAAACAGATGTGGCTGGAAAAGGAGGGAGGTACCATTATCGAGTGATCCTTGAGTTTCCAATATTCACACAATTTTCATGAGAGAATAATGCACGCTCTTCGTCTACGGGGCTACCACAGTGTTGGAGGAATCGAGAGTCCAATTTCACTGAGCAACTGCTTTGTAATGCCTATAGTTAAAGAGAGATGGCACCTGCGACACTATACACGAGAAAGAGATCAAGAGAGTATGAAAGTAATGGGCTGTTAATAAGCTCTTAGTTAGATCTCAGCTCTATATATATATATTAGTAGGAACGTAACGAAATTTGGGAACATACTCCATTTATATATCTATATACTCTTTATATATATATATATATTATTTATAATAATATATTATAGATATTGTATAAGATATATTTGTATAGTATAGTAGTATATTATAATATATACTATTATAGGTATATATATATAGTATATATGGATATATTATAATTATAGGACTTAGTACTAATAATATAACGGATTTATATGAGTATTTATAATATTTATATATATTATTTGATATATTATATTATATATACTATATATATTATATATATATAATGATAATATATATTATGTTTAGCATTCCATACTAAATCACCATTCAGTGCGCAAAAACAAAAAATATTTTTTGTTGTATTTTTGACCATTACTTATATTTAGTCATAATGCTTTTGAGAGGACTTTGTTGAAGTAACTCTCAAGAATTATTTAATGGGATTATTTATACGATATTATCTATATACATATATCATTAATATATATATATATATAATATATTATTTAATATACATATATACCATCACTCAATGCTATCGGGTGGGTGTGTAATTGTACTTTTCCAAAAGACTAATATACATCACACAATAAATAAACAAATAAAATAAATAAATCAAAATAAAATGAATAAAAATACATAAAAGAAAAAAAAAATATATATATATATAATCGAAAGTAAAACCCTTCCCATTGCCAATCGAGTTTCCAATGCAATTCCCTCAGGTGGACGTAGACGCTAGACTTAAATAGAGGAAGATTTAATATTGCAGAGGAGAAAATAAAAGAAGGCAATGAATCCACAAAACAGATATGGCTGGATAAAATTAAGTGAATCATATTTTATATATTATATATGTATCTTTCATAATGTGAT